>VYYJ01005013.1:0-11983 GCA_021029165.1 Cyphoderus albinus
CATATAGTGCCATTGTTATTATTGCAACATTAAAGAAAAAGAGAAGTGGGTATGTTGTACTGCGTATTGCTGTATCAACACTATCAAATATTTTATTTCCTTAGGTGTCTAATTCAGCAATAATATTGTAAACACATGTTACGTTTGTTATTAGGTCTTTCAAATACTCGGTGCCGTGCCATGATTCTGTTTTTCTCATTCTTTTTTATTTTTATTTCATCAGACGGAGTTCCCGAGTTCAGTTTAAGAGAGAAAGTAAAAGTGAAAGAAACTAGGATCTTTCACTACTCATAGTCAGTATATTCTCTTCGTTTCTCAAAGTACAAAAAATAACCCTTATTCGAAAAAAGGAAACCGCCTGTAATGTTGGCTTCGTAGTTCATGGATTTCTTTAGTCCCTCAAATAAGCAAAATCCGGTTTGAGAGAAAGTAGGTAATATTGCTCATGATGCTGCAGCTTATTCCACAGCTTGTGGCACTACGTTGATGCTGAAAATGTGAGGAAGTTATGAACTAGGTAGGTAGGTACGTAGTCGAGGGAAAGTTGTGGTGTATGGCCTTCTTCCCTGAATATTGATCCAGCAAGCTGAGGAAAAACGAGTCTCCTCTTGGAAGTTAAACTTTCTCCTTTTTCGTTCTCGCCTTTCTTTACACAAGGAAACACCAGGGCCGGAGAAATAGACATGAGCGTACATGGTAAAATCCCATTTCCTATTGCTAACTCTTGTGTGGAAATAACAGTGAGTAAGTGGTGGAGAGCGCTTTACGATGATATTATGACTCGTACGATGGTTCATTCTAAAAAATGTTCAGTGTTATCTCTTGGCTCCCTACGTTGTTCCTACTAGTCATTGTTAAAAACGTATGAAACCATCGTATTGAGCCGTTTTCATGTCATGCACATACCTTAATATATAGAAATGGTGAAACTCTTTGAGTACTAGAGTACGAATACAATGCCAAATCCTAAACTATCTCACTTGTAAGACATCTACTTCGAGCAAGCGATTTTTTATCTCTCCTGGTCCAAATTATATCCTATAGAAAAATTATGTTGTATGGTTCGACATGTAGCGGAAAGTTGAATTAAGTCTGAGTAGGAAGAAAAATAACACAGGTGAGCGTACTTGTTTTCCAACTAAGTAGTGCGTTAATTCTATTGAACATCTACTTTTCTATATTTCTCGAAAAAGTTCATTCATAAACAAGCACAAAGCACACGGATCACGGACGTGAAGGTATAAAACATTTTAGATAAGAGGCATTTTTCTCGGGACTCTCGTCGGAACTTTTTTTTTAAAAAAAGCTTCTCTTTGCTACTGGAAATATAATGCAGCACGTGCGTGCGTTGAGGAATTTTTATACAGCTTAGCGTAAATTGAGAAGCCGACGATAATATCAGATCAGCGTATGCAACTGTATAGGGTTAACTCCTTTCTGTACATTATGTGATGTTTGCGTAAAACGTGCATTCGAGATTCATGTTGTGATACACACAAACTATACAATCGTAATGCAATGTAACCATAAAATGTTCTTCCGTATATAAGAAGACTCTGAGCCGTTACGGATATTATGGACATCATGGAAGTATTTATACATACCTAAATGTCAAATGTTTATTACTATTACTATTACCGCAATAATGCGTTTATACGCTAAGAATATGCAATAAAAGATATTTTTCCATGTATATTAATGGACTTACATTAGATGGTTTTGATTATGGGATTTAAAAAATCACATTCTACAATAAAAAGATGACAGAAATAAACTTTGCTAAGTGTAAGTTTCATTCACAGTTAAAATTACCGAGCAGGAAGAGTGATTCATTTGAATTGTGTATAATGGTTCCATGAGTCACGTAGACATATGCGACCTACTTTCTGCTAAAGATTAGTGAGGATTGCATCATGTGAAATAAATGGCCAATGATGAAAGTAGTAAATGCGCTAAATAAAACTTGCTCAATTCAATTAGTTAAGTGAAAGCAAAATTTACTGTAGTGTAATTTATGGTTTATAACACGGAATTGATTCATGAGGTTTATTATGAAACCATGAATTATGCGGTGTTGAGTAATGACAAGAGATCCGCCAGAATTAATGTTACTCAAATCAACATTGTGGTTAGAAGTTGAAACTAAATGCAATGTATTTTTGTTTACACAGAGAAAGGCAAAAGGGCAGGATTTATTCAACAAGGTATGCGACTTCATCAATCTGATGGAGAGGGACTATTTTGGCCTAAACTTCACGGACAGACATGGCTACACCGTTTGGGTGGAAAGCGAAAAAAGGATCTCGAAGCAACTTAAGAGTAAGTAATGTATAAAAGTGCCTATTTGATTGTTTAATCGTTAAAATGTCATGTTATGAATGAATAATACGAGAAGATGTTGATGCCTACATAAGGAATTCTATTTACTAATCAATTAAATTTGTTTGTAGATGAACCTTGGGAAGTGAATTTCCAAGTAAAATTTTACCCTCCAGAACCTGCTCAGGTAAGCAATCTATTATATCATGGAGAAAGTTTTGTCAATTGTAGGAGAATTTTGGTTCAGAAAGCGTGTAGAAAATTATGGAATGAAAACATGTTTTTTGTTGGTGTGAAATTTCCAGCTTCACGAAGATATCACTAGATACCACCTTTGCCTACAAGTTCGCAATGACATACTGACAGAAAAGTGAGACATATTTTGGGATATTAAAGCATTGTGCGTTTATTTATCCTTGAGGTCAGGGTTCAATATTGTACTATTGGACTTTTTCCGTAGATTGCCATGTTCATTTGTTACACATGCGTTGTTGGGTTCTTTCCTCGTCCAATCGGAACTCGGTGACTATGACCCTGACGAACACAGAAGTCATTACCTCAGAGACTTTAAATTTGCACCTAATCAAACACCAGAGCTGGAGACCAAAGTGATGGAGCTGCACCGAACTCATAAGTAAATAAAATTCTTAAAAATGAGTCTTATGAATCATGGAACATTAGTAACATTTTTTATACTTTTAATTTAGGGGTCAAACGCCAGCAGAAGCCGAGCTAAATTATTTGGAGAACGCGAAAAAATTGGCGATGTACGGTGTCAGTCTTCATCCAGCAAAGGATTCAGATGGCTTGGACATTAAACTCGGTGTTTGTGCTAGTGGTCTCACTGTGTATAGGGACAGGTACAGCTTCTTATTATTTAAGCTTCAATTATTAACGTTACAACTATAGTTATTAAAATTAAAACACAATAAATTCCTTCTACAGACTAAGGATTAATCGATTTGCCTGGCCCAAAATCTTAAAAATTTCGTACAAGCGCCAACATTTCTACATAAAGGTTCGGCCAGGTGAATTTGAACAATTTGAACCAACTGTCGTTTTCAAATTGAATAATCGACGGGCAGCTAAACTATGTTGGAAAACATGTGTTGAGCACCACACATTCTTCAGGTACTAAAATGCATGCTGAGTGAAAAGCATTTGCCTTTCCGTCATTAATGAATCCCACAAAAAATAACTTTTACTTTTCTGGATTTAGATTGATGGCGCCAGAACAACCTACAAAATCTGGTTTCTTCCCAAGATTTGGCAGTAAATTCCGATATTCCGGTAGGACCTTCTATGAAACGAAAAATGCCACTATCGATCGTGTTGCTCCAAAATTTGAACGCAGTCTAAGTGGCAGAAACATCACGTCGCGCAGTATGGATGGTATGCAAAATAATAGCTTGCCTTAGATGGTTATTTCAATTGACCTGAATCGGTATAATTTTGTTTTCCTTTGTGTAGCTCTGGGCGCAAGGCACAGTTCGATGGAAGATCTTGAGGCTGGGAAACGTCCTAAACTGGTTGACCAAGTACCTTCTGGAACGACCACTCCTGATCCGTCGAAAGAGGAAAAGAAAAAGGACAAAGTAAGTTTTATTGAAGTCAAGCGTGGTTTCCTGACATTTATGGAAATCCCAATCGTTGTTTCACTTGTGTTATATTTACATTGTTTCAGCAGCATTTCTAAGCTATATAAACATGTTGTAGAATAGATGTGACACCCTTTTAGCCCTTTTTGACATTTGTTAAAGCCAAAGCTGTAGATGCAATGCAATTACGGTGTAACCACTTCGGGGGTTAGTCAGAAAGAAATTCGACATTATGAAATGTTACACGTGAAAAATATTAGATTCCAGAGCAAAACACTTCTTTTCCGTAGGAATTGATTAATCTTTGGTATAAAAAAAGTATTTTCACTATCTAGACATGATAATGTATGGCACACAGCACTAACACGCTTTGTTTATGGAAGGAACTTGATGTGGGCTCGCTTTCTCTCACCCCAAACAACACATCCAACATTTTTCTTAAATGTTATCTATAATAAATATTACACTTTACACCACAATCACATGACACAGAAGCTATCCACAATGTCGGTACAAATTTAGTTTTCAGAAAAAAAGTGAACCTCAATTTTCACAGTAATAATATTAATGAATGATTTAACCAAGTTTAATATCTATTAGTTTCTTTTGAAGAATAATTAAATCAGAAATGTTTAGAATTAGTGTACTAGATTGTCAGAGGAATAGTGGTAGATTATGGTCGTGCACTGTGATTATAATCGTGATGCAAAATTCTGATGAATTGAATTGCAAAAGAATATGATAACTGACCCAATGTGTTATTGAATGATGTCTCTTTGACTGTTGATTGATTGATGATGTTCCCTACTAATAAAAATGATGGCTGCCTATAGTTGGAACAGTATGGTTCAATGGAAGGCTCAACAAGTAGTTCGGACGAAGGAGATTATGAAACAAGAGATGAAGATTCGCTGGCGGAAGAGGTCAAACAAGGCTCATCAGAAGCTGCTGATGAGAGAAGGGAGCAGGCAAAGAGGGCAAAGGTACTAGCCTGTTCTTTGCCTGAACTAGCTTCCTCCACACTTCTCGCTTGTCTCAATGATTTGAACAGTTTGAGTCAGTGTGAAAAACCTTCCTCTGGTGAGGGGGGGAACACTCCCTCCTCCGTTTCTCTTTTTAGTCACAGACATAATTCGTATGCACTTCAGCTAGCTTTTTGCTCTCGCAAAACCATTTGTGTCGAGACCACGGAGTTTTTAAAGGTAGACAATTACAAAAAGATGAAAGCAATCAAATATTTTTGCTCCCTCTTTATCACTCTATGAATATTCCAGCTGATTTTTCTTTGATTTTGAAAGTTATGAAATATGATTTTTTAATCTATCAGCAGATATTTTGTAACTCTCTATCTTGTTGTAAGTACATAATCATAGAACATTTCAAGCCAAAGTCTCGTGAGAACTCGTTCCGTTGGTCGACATTTTTTCTCTCCAAAATTAAACTGTAAACGTCACGCAGAATATCGAACTCGCGTTTACAGTCTCTCGCTTTTTTAAGTTGCATCATTTTATAGCTGCTTTAATATTCCATCCTATCCCTATCCCTGTGGATCATAAAATCTTTTAGTGTAATAACACAGACCTTTAACCTATGTAATTATTTCCTACACATGTGTGGCGTGATTTACTGTACGAGTGATTGTGGAATTATTGTAATACTCTTTACCGTAAAAACTTTCTTTGAATATTTATTAGTTACATACATATATAATCTTCGTCTAACTATATACTGCAATGAATGTGACACTTTCAAGCTTTGAACAGCATGAAAATTTTTTTAAAATGAAACGTTTCAATGTCTTGAGAATTATTGATTTCTACTTTTATTGTTTAAGTTTTTATGTTAATTCTATAAAGTAGTATTTTTAAAGACATTAAGTAACTTATATAGAAATTATTTTTGAAGAAAATCGGTTTAATTGTAATACTTAAAGTGTAAATTTGTGTAACATGTTGAATTGTAAAGGGATTTTGGGTAGTTATTCAATGCTGATTTGTAACTTATGGTTAATGAATTTATGGGTCATCTATATAATTTCTTAGAAACCCATTGGCGGTGTTGCCGTTTTACCTCCAATCAACTTTATGCAAGAGAAAAAACCGAAGGATTCTGGTAGAATTACCTCAGATCAAATGTCATTAGACGATTTGCCACCTCCTCCTCCTCCGCAAGTGCACCATGCACCTGAGAAGAAGAAGAGGAAAGAGAAGGAGCCAGTTGGACTCCGAGCTGATATGAACGGAGCGTCTGATCATGTGACACCCAAGAAAAAGGTAATTTATTTGTTCTTATTTTTACGAGTTTGGCAGTTACGAATGTGACCGGTGTAAAATGATAAAATAACGCTCGAGAAACGGAATGAAGCAATAGCTGTTGAAATGAATGTTTTGGTGCCCTGTTTGGTCCGTTATTTTGCACGGCTAAAACATTGTAATAATAATGGGCTTGCTAAAAGCATATAAACGTATGTATACTTAACTAGAGATTGAGAAAATTGTGGATATCGCGAGATATTTTACACGCTTCTTCTTTCTTGATTCAATTTACTTTTTAAAATAATCACAGAAAATAATTTTCATTATTATGGCGCTATTATTTATCATTTTTATTTGGGCTACTCATTTTAATTATTTTTTGCATGGACATTTTTGTTTTGAATTAATTTCCGTTGTAGACTGGATTATTCAGTGGCGGCTTCTTTGGTAGAAAGCAAGTAAATGGTAATGCCACTGACGGGTCAGATTCACCAGTTTCCCCTGATAGAACGCTCAGTCCGCTTAGCTCCCCCTCAATCGTTGATCAAGATCGCTCCATTGGGTCACCAGGTCGAGTGGAATACACGAAAGAATATGAATATGACGAAAAAGTCATTGATGATCCAAGAAAAACTGGAAGAATCCCTGGCGGGGCATTCAGCTATGAAAAGAGTCAATCGCCAACGAGTGAGTCGATTTCAAGTCCAGAATCTTATGATAAATCGCCAGGAATTAGAAAAGCCAAAGGGCGTGCTTTTAACTACGCGCCGGGAGACCTCGATAGAGTGGCAGAAGAAGCTGATAAACGTAAGAAAGCGTTACAGGAAATGTCAATTGGCGCTGGAGACAGTGGAATCGATCGACCTCCCGTACAAACCTCCACTCCTGTCAGCTCATTCATTACAACACCAGAGAAAGACAAGGGATTCGATGTTGAGAATTTCGGGAATGAAAATAAATTTTTATCTGATTCCATGAAACAACAACAACAACCGCAACATTTGCAGCCGCAAAATCCACAGCAGCAATTGAGCAGACTGCAACAAGAGCAGAGAACGCCGTCTCCCCATTTATACGCTCCAAGACCTTGGAGTGCGGCTAGTTCTGTGTCAGGAAGTAGTTACAGACCGGCCGATGCCGGTTCCAATCTTGCTTTTGCCAGAGGAGATTCTGGAGCTGTTTCACCTGTAGACAGCGACAGGAAAACACCCACAAAACGGGCGTCCTCCTCAATTTTCTCGCAACCCGGATACACCACGAGCTTCCTTAATAAGCCTGTTTCACCCGGTAGCGGCTCAGAAAGTGGGATTGGATATGAAAATAAATTGTTCCAAGAATCCCCAAATATAAGGCCAGTTTCTACATCGACGCCCATAACGGGCATACCAACCATTTTAACTGCACATGGCGATACCTTTTCTTATGCCACGCCTGTTCGTCGACCATTTCAACAGTCCGAGTCGATGATTACACATCCTGGGACCGGGACCATCCAGTCTCAAGCTTACAGTCCCTCACGATCACAGGATGATATCTCATCAGAATTGCAACAACACCAGAACACGACTGGAGAATCTTTGGCAAGCATTACATCAACTTCAGATTCTGAAGATGAGAGCTTACATAGCTCATCCAGCTCGGATTATGAAGAGAACAAAGTTCCAAGTACGGACGAGTTACAAGAGCCATCAGATTTGCGAAGGCGTGGAAGTAGTCGACGAAGGAAGAAGAAAAATAGCTTTAAAGGTGCACTTTCAACCTCGCCTCAAATTGCTGGCATAACGCCAAAAATTGTAAAAACCACAACAAAACAAACGGTTGTAAAAGACTCCGGAGGAATTCGTCAAGATGTACATGAGCGGGTGGAGGATTTGACTCCAGGTGGCAGTGGTATTGTAACAGTCTCTTCCACGACTAATCAGGTCGGTAATCTTTAAACCCAACGTGAGAAGCCTTTCATCCCTTTTCAATCATTGGGTGACTTAATTGATCAAGTTCACAAGCGTTCGATTTGTTTAGTTTTTCTTGTTTACTTTGCTGCACGGAATTTTTTCATTTTTTTTAAGCTTGTGCATGTTGATTGATTAATGATTTGATGATATTATAATGCGTTAGAGATGACTGGCTAAAGTTCACTAGTTTTTATTAGAAACGCAATGTTGAAATTTTGTTGGAATGTACTGCTAAAAATTTACTAGGCTGAAGCGCAGGAAGGTTCAGTTGACCCCACTCCCAGGATACAGGCTACACAAGTGAAAACTCGGATGGCTACCTCAGTGGAGGATAAAGAAAAGAATGCGACGACAAGTCAGGTAAAAGCTTTTTCTCCTTCAGATGGGCAGCTAGCAGGTGTTTAAAAACTAATCAGAACGGTAACAACTGACCTGAGAGGGAAATCTCCGGGAAATTTTATGCTATGAAGCCATGCATGAAAAATGCGAGCATGTCAACATTAGATAAAGCCTAGAGGCTACAAAGCAAATTAATGTTTCTTTTAAAATGTGGCAAAATTCCGCATAATAAATTGCAATTTTGCAGCATTTGTTCACGCTCTGCTGTACCATTTTGCTACTATTTTATGTAGTGAGTTATAAATTGTTTCAAGACCAGTTGTGATTGATGAATGATATGTGCTACTGTGTTACTTTAAATACCTGATTAGCATCATTAACATTTTGTGTTACACACATTGTTTTTTGCACGAATTCCCTAAACAAGATTGAAAATTTACCTTGTTTAGATTGAGGAAAAAACATTTACTCACACTACGTCAACCTCTGCGAATAGGACGGAACAAACTGTTGTTACACAAGAGGTGCGGGCAACTGCCACGGTTTTGACGACGGATCAAGGAGTAAGTTTCATCCTCACACATTCATTTAATTCTCACACTTTCTCTACGATGTTTCATTCACACAAACAAACACACGGTGATGGCTTTCTTTCCTCCCTTATTTATTACTCTTATAATACAACGTGTATTACACATATTTTATGAGTGACTCACACAATAATAAAGTTTCATGCTTAAAAACTTTAAACAACTTTTTTTAAATATGATCATGTAATGCTGTAAATTGTACGCAAATAAACTTGCATGAGCAGAACGATCAAGCTTCGAGTAAAGTCAGTACTGCCCACCACCAGTTTCAAAATGACTCTACTGAGGGAACCCTTGTGGATGATAGTCACTTACTGTCAAATGGGGTAAACTGAGTTATTCGACAATTTTTTGCTACCAAAGTCTTTGTCGTCTTGTGTTATGGTGTTTCTTCTTTCTACATTTAAATATTCAAATTCTGTGTCTGCAAATTTTATAGTACTCCATAATTGATTAGCTTTTTGTAGAATTGTTTAAATATTGTAATTGTACCTTTGTAATAAATAAATTTCTGTACTGGTATATATTGATGGTAATACATAGTCTTGCTGCTTATATAATTGATAAACAATATTTCTGTACTTTTCCTTTTAGCAAACTACCGTGAGTTCTGTGGGTGAACCACCCATTGTTAAAACGGAGAGCGTTAAGTACGATCCATCGACGTATTCTCCGGGGACACAGGCGCACCCAACAACCCATGTACCTGTTGTACAAACAGAAACAAGAAAGGTAGGAGATTGCAAGCTTTAATTGGGAACATCAGTCAATCTTGTATGTTAATGTTAATATGTTAATACGTCTATTTTTTATACTTCATGTGTATCGTGGAATAGGTGGCTGTTCAATCCGATGATGGATCGTATGTCGCATCCGGTGAAATTGTAAGCTATTCTATGTATCTGATTTCTTTCAAACATCAGTTGAGCATGCGTGACACAAAATGAAAAGGTGTAAACATCAATTTAATTGTCATAAAAAGGGTACAAGATGAAGATTTAAATAAATAAGCAATAGAACATGTCTTGTTACAAGGTGTTAATCAAAACTAACAATGAAAACCATTATAAAATAGGTACACACAAACTATGAAACGCTTGTTCATGTCTCGAAAGGTTGTTGCGTGAAAATTTCATATTACAATCAACAAACGGACAAAACATTTCTGAAGGCAGTAATAAACCCCGGGACAAAATATCTCCTATGAGTCTCCAAAGAGCTGTTCATAAAAAAGCTTTTAGTACAATCAGTACATTTAAACTGACGGAATTGCCATTTTGTTACTAAATAATTGACAGCGTTTAATTTTAATAAAACTAACACTTACGAATAGGAACAGCCATTTGTGCACAATCTGGATTACTTTACTTCCCTGGTGGTGACGATTGACAAAACGTTTTTCATACGCCGTCACCACCTGTACTGGCATATTACGTTTAAGTAACAATTTTTTTACTTTATGTAGGTGAGCAGTCAGACTATCAGCTCGAAAGTGCGAACTGTGGAGACAGTGACGGTATGACATTAAACATCAACTGCTCGTGTCTTGTGTCTCTGTCTCACTGCTTATCCTTATTGCACCCCAAAGTTTTAGCAATATTGCCTCTAGTATACCATTTTGTTTTACTTTATGCAGTACAAAACTGAAAAGGACGGAGTGGTTGAAACTCGGGTGGAGCAAAAAATAACCATTCAATCGGACGGTGACCCTATCGACCACGATAAAGCACTTGCGGAGGCAATCCAAGAAGCAGCGGCAATGAATCCAGAGATGACTGTAGAGAAAATCGAAATTCAGCAACAAACTACACAGTAATAATAATGTGGTTCGTACTTCCAAAGCAAACGTTTCATACACTCCATGGCATGTTTTATGGCATGACCAAAGGAAGAAGTACACACGAAGTTATGCGATTAATGGAACAAGTTTAGACTAGAATCAACGGAAGTCTTTGTCTCAATCATTAATTTTTAAGCCTTTCTCGTCTCCTGAAGATAGACTTGCTTCTTATATTCCTAATTTATAAAATGATTATTATTGTGCAAAGTTTCATTTTATTACCAGTGTCAGCCCTACGGTTTGTAAATATTAGCCCTGCTACTCTGACAATGACAAATTGTTACAACTAATTTACATTATTAGCAATCAAGACCTATACTGTAATAGAATATATTATAAATAACTCATATTATATAATATTGTTACATAAGAGTGTTTCAAATGTGTAAAAGAATGGATTAGTACAGAATACAAAATATTATAAAATAATCATTTTAGAGGTATTGTTTCGTGCGAGCATGAGGAATTGAGCGTTGTGTGAATGTGATTGTTGATGTCTAACTTAATGTGTACTACATGAAGGATTTCAACACGAATAGACAAACGCCGTTACAGCCTTAAAATTCTGTACATTGGACGAAACCTAGTTCAGATTCGGGCTAGTTAATTAGCTTAATTATTACTCTGAAGTTACATAAGATTCCAGCTAATTTAGTACAATGCATTGCATGCTAAACGCTGTTTCTTCAAGCTACAAAGAATGACCATAACGGAATAATTCGGTCAGTTTTGATATATGTACAATATAAACAAATCACGAAAACAAATTTGTCCATAGAGTCAGTCATAAAGAGGTGGAAGGATTCAATTAAGTTTAACATAATAGTTTTCCTTCCTTGAGTAACGTACACTCGATGGAACATGCAGCAAATCGAAAATGCCAGCAAGAACTATTTGGATTCTGAATTTTAAAACATTGAAAATTTGGAAAATCGTCTTTCTTAAGGATAAATATCTAAAAAGCCATGTTTTAGGATTACTGAAATGATAAAGTTAAATATTAAAATTATGCTTATGATTGAATAGCCTTAAGCAGAATAATAACGGAAATCTGTTGATTATAATTAACATTGAAAATCAGGAAAAAAAA
>VYYJ01005014.1:0-11983 GCA_021029165.1 Cyphoderus albinus
CAGCCACCAAAAAACTGGCCCGTAATCTTTGTTTGGCTTCTTTAGCGGGCACTCAGAACACAAAGTGTCCTAATATTTCCTAATATGGCAAAATGCATTGTTTAGACGATATTTAAATGTATTTTAAGATAAACGCGTTATACACTGAATGCAGGTATTAATATGTGTTGTTTGGATTTGCTGTGCTTGTGTTGAACGGAAATAGGCATTGTTGCAATTAAAATAAAAATGCTTTCCGTATTATTTTAAAAACTGAATTATAATTGAATCGATGAAGTTTTCGATCTCTTTGCATGACTTATAGTGAATGGTTTTATATTGCTGCTTGCAGGAAATGAATACGTAACAAACCATGACGTGGGGAAAATTGATAATACAATAAATAAAAAAGGATGGGTTGAATTTTAAGTCGACATATCGGTCAATGTGATTTAGTTTATGTAGGTGAAAGTGGTTGTCATGATATGATTAACATGTAAAAAGTGGCGACACTGGCCTGAGTTGGCCTTTGTTTGATATTTTAAGGGTGGGGAGGAAGGAGGTAGACATTAGAGAAAATCAAAAGGGGGCCTTGCTAAATAAACGATGTAATTGTAAATTGTAATTTGTATGGTCGTTACTTTGTCAATTAAAGAAATTCCGACATTGTGTACCAAAACTGAGTGTAAAAATTCGCCAATCTATTAAAACAATATAAAATTTCTTGCTCATTCATTCTAAAAATAATTGTAGCAGAGTGACACAACAATCGATTTGCCAGCTGGATAAAATATAGCTGTATAGAGTAATGCTGGACGTGGCTGCTGTGGATGAAAATTGCGGGGTGACGCTAATAAATAACTGAATTATCAAATGTTAGCGAAGTCACGACAGATTCCATTTTGCCCAATCTCTCGCTACATCATGTTTATATTGATTGCAGATTTGTTTGCAAGAGAAAAATAAGGAACAGCGCAGAATGTTTACGAACGCAATATAATACAATGCATATTATCTGACTCATCTGCATTTTTCTTGTTTTATTTTCGTCGATTTCCACAATACAATGTTTTTTCTTCACTTATCCTACTTTTACTGTCCTCCTGCATAAAACTACGCAGAAGTCATTTGCATGCGAAAGTAATGCATCACTGCAGAATGAAAAATTGTAATGATGATGATGAGTGAATGTGATAGATTTGTTCACAAGAATTCACAAGCGTTATTCCGATATTCGTAATTCGGAGTTTTTGAGTTATGTAGTGACTCAATTACTTTTGCATTGTTTTATCGGATTTTTAATAGCACCAAGTATTATTTTGAAATTTTTTAATTTGTCGTAATAATTTCTTATTTCTTAGTGAAATATTTTGCTTAATGATAAACATACGAACGTATGTGTGCGTATGTATTTATGAAAAGGGTAACTCAAATCAACTCTACAATTTTGTCATCAAGTCAGACACACAAACACACAAAGTAAGAAAATGATTTTGAAGTTACATTGTATCATTTTGGGTGATTCTCGGAATCGTTTCTTTCTCCGTGATAGTAAAGTGATGATGCAGTGCCATGCGATGAAGCGAATCGGAGAACATTTCCTAATTCTTCTTAACATATACAGGCATAATGTGTTTCACATCGTCTGCATTTCATGATACAATCAAACTTATCCTGAAACTGCAAGATACATAGAATTTTAATTTACTATCACAAAAAATACTCCCATTGTTTTCTTCCTCAAATCATCAGAGTCGTAAAACAAACCTACGAAACGAATGGCAAAGTAAGCTCGTTTTCAAAAAGCATTCGACAATGCAGAATAACTTGAAATGATTGAGTGACGTAAACCGCTTTTTTGAGCAAGACTCTTTTTTATTTTTCTGCAGATTATATGATGCGTTTTCTGGTTATGTTCACTGCACTGGTAGTATAGTCCTGTTAATAATAATTTCACTTGAGAACAACCAAATCAGTTCGTGCGGAAAAGTTCCGATACTTCTAAAATAGTGTTTTAAAGTGACCAAATATCTGCTTAGAATTATACATATTAACCGAAAATAGTAAAAAAAAACTATCGTTCAGTTTTCAAATCCCGCAGTAAAGAGTGAGATAATTTACAAGTTTTTCTAATTTTGTTCCGCGCAGTGCTCATAAATACATATTTACACAATGCAAAACTCAAACTGATTTAACAACCGACTATTAACCTTTTTGAAATAGTTAAACCTGGACGTCGTTTACTGGATGTTTTACGCATGTCAATTTAAGACTTTCAAACAGATGTGTTGTTCATGTACCTTGCTTCCATTTCGCTGAAGGAGAGGATTTAGATAAATGGATGGTACTAATCTTAATGCGTCATCAACGCAAACGGTATTTGGATGATGGGATATTTTTTATTTATACTTTTAGCCACTTTATTATATCTAATCAAATATTTCTACTCTGTGATGCACCATGTGAAACTGTGGTCTTGTTTACTATCAAAAGCAGACTATATTTGTAACAACAACTGTAGTATATTATCTACCTCCTGGAGTGAAGCGCTATTTTCATGAGAACTATGAAACTTGCGAAGTAGAGAGTCTGAAAGTTGCAAATAAACAACAACTTCATCTTTGATAGTACAAAACACCGATGATTTTTAATGGTAACGCGGAATCACTAAATAATTCGCGTTTGCCAGCAATGCCTAGCAAATAGCAATTACAATGGAAGCTTCCGAATAGTGGCACATCTCTATATTTGTCGTTTTAAAATTCACGCTGGCTTTAGCTGGGGTGTGACTATTCGGAGATACAACTGTATTTTAATTTAAATGCATCCATTTAAATAATTAGTCTTTTGATATGAAACTGATGAACTATTTAAGTAATAAATAGAGAAATACCTTTTATATAAATAAACTCTTACCTTTTATGTTTTTGTTTTATTTAAGAGAACCTTCAACAACGCAGACGATTTAAAATTCACCCTGAGCCCAGCTGGGGTGTGACTATTCGGAGATACCACTGTATTTTAATTTAATATTCATGCATTTAAATAATTGGTCTTTCAATATAGAACTGATGCACCATTTATGTAAATACATAAAGAAGTTTTAATTAATGGTCTTCATGTTGGCAAATGGGGTGCGGCGGCAGTTGCGAAAGGTTTAACTGTGTATGATTAATTTTATTATAGGTAAATGCTCATACAGCCTAACTTTTCCCTTTTATGTTTTAGATTTATTCAAGAGTACCTTCAACATATATTTTTAATAATTTGGGACAATTGAGCGACGTAAACCGTTTTTCTGATCAAGATTCAGAACTTTATTCCTTCAGATAAACTTCGAATAACCAGAATTTGCAAATCTAATGTATGAATTACAAAAAATGTTACTAAGAATCTCACGTGAGAACATCCAGACTAGTTCATATGGTAAAATTCCGATACTTCTAAAACAATGTCTTAAACGGACCGGGAATTGTTTTAGAATTATAAATATTCGAACAAAATGGTAAAAAAATATCATTTTGTTTCGAAGTCAGAGTGACAAAATAATGCCAAATATTAAGAGTAGGCATTAAGGGATTATTTTTCTTTCAAAAGTTCGCAGTTAAGAGTGAGATATTTTACAACTCTTCCTAATTTTGCTCGTTTGTGGTGTTCATAAATGAAGATTTACACTATCTAAAACACAAAACTGAAATAACAGCCAACCATTAAACATTTTGAAATAGGGTTGCCTGGACGGCGTTTGTTGGATGTTTATATAGTGATATTATATTCTATTAAGCAGATTTGTCAAATTCAACTGGTGTCAGTGATTAATGTTGTTTTTATGTTACTTAGATAAGTTCAAACATCTTCATGACATTGGACGGTATTTGAATGATAGTGTTACCTCCCGTGACCATGAACCATGTTAAGTGCTAAATGGGCAGACGTTAGTCTGCCGCGTAGAGTAGTGTTAATTTTCTTATGGAGCTTCCCATGCTCCGTTTCTTATCTTTTCCCTACAATCTTGGATGTCACCAGTCTCATCACCTCATCACACACCTTCAGTTCGTGAGTGAGATCTGTTTGACCTTGTATCACCCAGCATCACTGGGTGGATTTTTGTGTAGAGTTAAGTAGATCTTTCCTCGCTCTAGTCAGCTAGAGCTTTCAGTTCACAATTCTTTCTTGATCACAGCGGTTGATCTCTGTCTTTTTCTTCTCTCTGTTTTGGCTTGCATGCCAGTGCTTAGCCCACGGGGCATTGTGGGAAAAATAAAAGACTCACTCTTGGTTAAATAAAACCAGTGATTGTTTAAGTTAATTTTATTTGCACCACTTCTCCACCCGATTTACACAGGGGCAATTGGGCGTAAAGCAACACCATCCCGAACTCGCGATTCCTTCACCTTTTAGAAAGAGGTTTTAGGAGTCACCGTTGTTTGCCAATTAGGTGACGGTTTAGAACCCGTCAAGTCAGGTCAGGTCAGCATTTCACCACCCCGATATCCGATTGGACGCAACAGATAGTATTAATAAAAATTTTTCATACTTTTAAAGCCACTTTATTATAAATAATCAGATGTCTGTATTTACTTCGAAATGAAAATATTTTTATTCTAGAATCGCATCTATCAAAACCATAAAACGTACATTTATGTGGTTGACTTGACTGAATGAATAAATAAATAGAACATTTTAAAATATACAATCCTTCCAAAATAAATTGCTTTCATATTCGTTATCTACATTATCATATTCTAGAATCACGTTTAACAAAACCACAAAGCTTAGGAATTTCTAGGAAGTTTCTTTCATTGATTCATACATTCAGTCCCTTTTACTCATGACGTGGCAAAACAAATTTACAGTTACTACTATTCATATATTATCTGTCTGGTTTTCTCCTGGAATAAATTATTCTGCTGTACATTTTTTGATTTGCCTCCTCTCGAATGTACTTTCTCACAAGATGAGCACTTGTCTGACAAAAAAGTCCCTGTTCACTTCATCTCATATATTGACACGTCATTAATAAATGGATGAAATACAATAAAATAGAAACACCATAATACTTCGTTTCTCGTCTTTTCTTAGAACAAGCAATTGTTTAACGTCAACGTCGTTCGATGCTGTATGAATCAAAGCTGAGTAAAATTAACTAAAGGTGAATAACAAATCTTACGTTTGATGTTATTAATGTGGTTGAGATATAATGCAATACTGCAATCCGATGGGATTAAATCATTTTTAGGTTTTTTTTTGTCACGGTGGTATTAGAGAAAAAAACAAATAAAAAATTGAACTACCATACCTTCTGCAATAAACTAATCAACCAAATTGAAATTGTGTCTCGTCGACTTAATTAAAAGTTTTCAATGCTTTATCCAACTCTTTGATTCGTGCCTAATTTCGGAGGAGAAAAATCTCGCGCTGGGTTTAATTTAACATATCAATGTTAGTGGAAAACGTTCACCAGATCTGTTTACCATTTGACAACTACTCACCAACACACAACAATGGCAATTGATAAAACCAAAAATCACTATAAAAAAACAAGTGAAAATTTATAACAGAACTCGTACTATTATGAAAGCAAACAAGATATGATATGCACAATACGAGCAATACCGCAGTGCACGCAATTTAACTGTGGCCCGTTCTCCCAGACGACCGAAACAAAACTGCTAAAGTGGACTGTTGAAAACTCAAGAGTCGAGTAACTTTGCAGATCTGAATTCGGCACTGTAAACGAGAAGGAACATAGAAGCAAGTGAGCGAAAACAAGGCTTCGTTTCCATGAGTTTGTGCTGCAAAATTAAGCTTCTTTATTTAATAAATATCAGTAAATATTTTTTCATTAATCGTCATCCGAAAAAGGATGAAGTTCAACAATTGGTGAAAGCGAAGAAAGAAGGGAACAATTCGGATAGGTACACAATGACTACTTTGAGTATAACGTGATTAATTTATGACTACCTGTAATAACACTTAACAACTTCGTCAGGCACTTAAAAATTGCAATATAAAAAATCCACTTCGATATTTCCATAAGCTTATAGCTTATGCATGCAGCTTTGTTTTAAAAAGTTCCAAAAAAGTATCATTAAAAATTGTTGTGAATAGATGAACTCTATGAACAAATCTTCTACAACTATACAAAAAAGAAGTGCAGAATAGTTTTGGGAACATAAATCTGACTTTGTACTTGGCCTCCACTGATTTTCACTACTTCTCCCGTTATTTCGGGACAAATTTGTGTCGGAATGTTTTGTCTATTGTTTAAATCGTAATTGAATAGAAGTAGAGAAAGAATAGTGTAATTTGCTCAAGATTAACATCAATCTGCAAACCTTTCCTTGTTTCAGCAAAGGTTTTTGTTTCTCTCTTTTCATTACTTAATAGAATAAAGCGTTGTAACATCAAGAAACCGCAAAACAAATATATTGATACCGATAAGTAGTGTCCAAACTCCAGCTGGTGGGCCGGTTGCTATGCATATATTATCAAGATTCCCTGAAGTAGATACCCCAGACATGTATATATATTGATGATCAGAAGAAAGTAGTGAGTCCAAAAATGTATCTCACTTTACCCAAAGGGGCAATGCGAGAAGTTTCTACAAATGAGCCCAAAATCTAATTTTGAATAAACAGTCAGTTTCTTCTTATTTTTTCTCTCTAATGATGTATTCACATGTTAGATTTGGCCGTATTAAGTGTCAAAAATCATTTTGACAACAAGTCATTTTTGCACTTCTATCCCATGTTTACGGTCCCCTAACTGGCTTAGGTGGTTGAAGGTGGGTCGCATTCCAGGACCGTTAGAGAGAAAAGGGACCACACTACACGTTCTGCTATGCTACTACCTGGGCAAACCTGGGCAAAAAATGTACGTGCTAAAACTTTTTTGCAATTTTGTGTCAAAAGTTACACAATTTTAACGTAGTCTACAATAATACTGGCGACACTGAATTAGCAAATAAAGTTGATTTTCAAAATTTTGTGGGTAAAATATGCTATAAATGTTAATTAAAATGAGTAGTAATATAAATAAATATTATGGCATAAATGTAGCATGTCTTTGTCCGACCGAATTTTCGAAGTGATGTTATTTATATACTAAACATCTTCACATTCCTTTGTTACTATACTGTTTTTTGTTTTATTGAAAATGTTCATGTGGATTTTAAATCAAACCAGTGTATGGCAAGAGGCAGTTATTTGAAATCGTCTGATTTTAGCACTCTAGCCTACAAGTCAATTTTTATATTCACCTATTAAAATTGTAGCACAGAAAGGAAAACGCTTTCTCTTTCCTCTAGTTTCTATAGAATTTGTGAATGCCCCACATTCAATTTGTTTGGCATAAAAGACCGTATGTAACTCTGCATTTGCATTAGTCGTTGCTCTCATTAACTGCCTGGTCCATTCAATCCATTATTTTCTATCGAATCAAACAACAGCGCAAAGTAAATGGTGCTTTTGTATTTCAACTCCACTCAATTTATTTATGAAAGGCAGAGAGGAACAAAGGGAACCAACGAAAACGACAAACACTAATATTGAATTAATTCGACGAAATTCTAAAGTGAAACTGATACGATGTAAATGATAGCACCAATTTAGTTATTGCTGATATTCACAATCTTCAATTAAATTTTAAATTCAAGTCTTTCAGGCAGGTTTTTGGAATGAATTGACATAGTTAATGTTTTAATGCTCGGGTCTGCTTATGTAAATAAATTGAAAATACCTGATTTCAGATTCAACCGTTTCTTTTATTCATCAGTAGTTATAGGGGCTTGATAATGATGATGATGCGAAAAAATGTGGGTGATTCATATAAATTGTAGCAGCACTCACACAGCACAGGGTGGTAACATATCGGCAAAATGTATTATTTCGACGATATTAAAATGTATGTTAACATAAACTCGCTTATAAAATACAAAGAGATATTTAAATACACAGCATTGGTCTATTTATGCTGAACTGAAATCGCTAAAATTGCAATAATAATTCAACGCACTATGTATGTTGTTGTAAAGTAATAGTTGAACCGATAGCCTTTCATGTTTTCCACTTGATTGATTGACCTCATGAAAGTTGACGTAAATTGTTAGATATGGATGTTTACAGGGAATGAATACTTAACGACATTTGGAAAATTGAAAATAGTCTAAATAAAAAATGAGTGGGTTGAATTTGAAGTGAAGGTTGACATATCGGTAAAAGTGGTCGACAAATATTGTATATACTAGTAGGTGGTGGTCAAGACATGATTGTAGTGTAAGAAAATTTGACTCTGGCTATGGCCTGGTTTCTAATATTTTAAGGGTGGGCGGAGATGGTGCTGGGAAATAGAGAAATTAAAAAAGAACCTTTCTAAATAAACGATGAAATTGCAACTTGCAATTTGTATCGTCATTGCGTTGTGATGAAATGGGACAATATAATTTGATAGGTTTTAGCAACCAAACCGCTAACGAAAAGGAAAAACGATGGGAATTACGACATAAGAACGGAGTGTAAACAATTTGCAATTTTATCAAAATAATCAAAAAGATCTATGCTCATGTGACACTAATAAATAACAAAATTGTAAACTGGTAGCAGACCTTGAGTCACGGCGAATCAAAAATTCCATTTTGCCAAGTTTGTTGCTACATAATTATGCACAATTTTAACACATCTTCTTTGGGTTAAGTTTAGTTTATGCTGTGGCGCTTGTACCCAGTTTCGTGTTTCTTTTTATTTTAGATTTTTTATTATTATTGTAAGAGAGAGACAAGGGAAAAGGATGTATGTTACGTACGCAATATATTGTAATGTATATTATCTCACTCATCTGCTTTTTTTGTGTTTGATATTCCTCGATTCCCACGATACAACTGTTTTTCTCTTACAATACTTTGCCTACTTTACTGTCCGATGATGAAATTAGGCATTTTGCTTTCACTTTCACTTTCTGCTCTTTTAGGTAAATATTACTTTATTAATCGTCATCCAAAGAAGGGTGAAGTTCAACAATTGGGGAAATAGAAGAAAGAAGCGAACAACTGGGTTGGGTAGACAATGAGTACTGTTAGTATAACGTGACCAAACTATGACTACCTGCCACCTGCAATTGACAATTAACGAGTTCGTCAGTTAACTAACTTAAAAAATTTAATTTAAAAAATTCATTTCCAAATGTAAAGGTTCGACGTCACCCATAAATACAGTGCTTTAAAAAGCAAATTGAAAGGTGTACAGATAAATAGTTAACAGACAAATATTATTAATTTGCTTGAAAATAATATTGTACAAGCGCTTTTGTTTAGTTTTTTCTTAACTTCTCCAAATCTGATAATTGTATGCTTGATGTAAATTAATATGTAGTTATGTAGTGTTGTGTGTTTAAAATACACAAATTATCATTTTTATTTATTTATACTTTTATACCGTCTTTTTACTTTCATTAGAAGGCTCTTCAGATCAGTTATTTAAACAGTCTAGTAAGTTTAACAAATTCTTGACTATTTGACATTCATCTGATTTGAATATGCATAATGAAATAAATAAATAATGTAACCTAGTAATAGGTAGTTAATTCAAAGTAATTCACTTATTTAATAGAGAAGAAGTGTAAAATATTTAATTGCAAATGTGCAACTCAGACGCTACAAATGTTCTAAGCATGTCGTTATTCTGCTTTTAAGGTAAAATATATATTTCATGCCATAAACGTTCAATGCTCTCATTCAGCAGGACTGATGGCGTTTAAAAAAATAAAACAGGAAGGCAAGAAAAGTTAAGTCGTAGTAAATTTGCTCCTATATTGCAGTACCAAGGACTGTTGGAAAGTGTATTTACCATAGTGTCACCAACAATAATGTCGCAGCTGGAAGATGAATAAAGAAATAAAATAATTTCAGGAGAAAGTTTGTGTTTTATTTATATCCATGTGGGAAGCTGCAATAAAGTTAAGGTTGATGTTGAAGGGAATGATCTTATTGTCATAGTAAAGTGAGGGAAAACTGAATGGTGCATGGAGTAATGCCGAGAACCTGTTAAGGCTTATAAGAAAAGACTTCGCTGCAAAAAGTTGTATTTGCACGGAAATGGAAAACAGTTTTCTTCAGGAGTGAGTAGAGTGGCCCAGTAGAAATAGCAAAGATTGTCAAAGATTGCAAAGATTTCCAATCCGCGTTTGCTTGTCAAATTGAAGATGACGACGATGATCATGACGATGACAATGTCGTCAAATATGTGCTGCGATCTTTACAAACATGCATATACTATTACTGGATAACCGGATAGATTCACATTGAAGATGTGGTTTGCGACGATAAAGAAAATGTAATGCTATTACCAGGGATTCTGGTGTGGTGTGCGAAGAAAGAAAATAATAATGAAATGAAATCCATGCAATATTAAAAACAGTAGCTGTTGGTACTTGTGAGAAATTAGAATAGATGTAGAGACTTCTTGAAACATTTTCAGGTAACATTTTTACAACAACAATTTACTTTATTCATTCAAATTTAAGTTTTTTTATATCATTTTCATTCACACTTTGTTTTAAAATATAAAAGTTTTAGCTTTACCCATTTTTTTGTACATTTGATGATAGACTGAGTTGGCGTCTGTGTTGTGTTGTGTCTTTGCTACATGCGTCTGGTAATAGTGAGAAGATGCATATGTATATGTACTAAGGCAAGGATTTCCAAAACGTTTCATTCATTTATTTATTTAGTCAGTCTCTTACTCATGAGTCATGACGTGCCATAATCTTTTCTCTGGTACTACCATTATAATGTTATGTATCTGACTAGTTTTATCCATTAATGAATACATTATAATGTATTATAATGCATTATCCAGTTTTAATCTGTTTTATTCGCCTCGTCTGCGTCTACTATAGAATATATTTTTTCAAATGAACAACAACAATTGTAACACATGGGAAAATGTCCGGTTCGCCTCATCTCATTACACGTCAGAATAAATGGATGACAAAAAATTTACATACAAGGAGAAGTATCATAAAACTTTGTTTCTGGCTTTTTTAACAATTTTCTTCAAATAAGCGATTGTTACATACGCGCGCCGTACAATGCTGTAATACCCGGAAGTGATGATAATGAAATCTTCAGATTTTAGACCGCTTTATTCGATCTGATTAATGTAGTATTAATACAATGCGATGATGTTAAATGATTGTTAAGTTTATACTCTACCAAGGTTGCATTACAAAAGAAACAAATAAGAAATCGAATTACCATACTTTCTGTAATAAACGAAACAACCAATTTGAAATTGTGTCTCGTCGACTTAGTTAAATACATTGAAATATGTTAATGCTTTATTCACTACTGATGAATAATTAACTTAGGAGGATAAAATTCTCACGATGTGTTTATTTTTACATATTTATGTTTGTGGAAAACAGTCACCAGATGTGTTTGTCATTTGACAACTACTCACAGACACACAACAATGGTAAATGAGACAACCAAAAATCACCAGGAGAGCAAGTGCAACTTCACAACAGAACTTATAGTAATACGTAAGTAAAAAAGCTTTCATTTAAACAATACTCCAGATCACGCACCTTTTTTTGTGAACCGTTCTTCTAGACGACCGAATCAAGACTACTCACGTGACTATAGTGAACTCAATGAGTAATTGTAGACGAAAAGTTATATAGAAGCAAGTGAACGAGAAATGGACCCGCACTAACTAAAGTTATCCAAAGAGCTATGTAAAGTTAAGTTTCCTCGTTTAATAAATATTGAACCAGAAGCAAAAAGATGAAAAATAAATTCTGAGATTTTACTTCGGCTTTGTTTATTTTTTTTCCTCGGCAAATTTGTGTGGTGTCGCTCATTTCTGTTTATTGTTAATCTCAGAGTTAGGGCTGCCGTTTTTGTTTTTGTTTAGAAAACAAAATTTTGTTTTTGTTTAAACAAAAACAACGCATAATGTTTTCGTTTAAACAAAAACAAACCCCGCAAAACAAAATTTTGTTTTTG
>VYYJ01005015.1:0-11983 GCA_021029165.1 Cyphoderus albinus
GGAGGGGATGCATATTACATACATAAATAAACTCTCAATAATGTTATAATTTTGTAATTTTCTTCGTAAACGATTTTTCATTTTCTGACTATTTCTTAAAGCGTAGTAAATGAGAGACAAGAAAATGCATCCAGTTTGCACTGGAATAATCCTTGTAGAGAGAAAATCCATACAACAACTTTGGAGGGAATCAAATAGTAATGAAAAGACGTCATTTTTGGATAGAATGGTAAAAACCGAAAAATTCCGGTTTCTCTTCTCAAATATTTTCATCTCTGGAAACACATTAGTAATATTTATAATAGTAATAGAAATGGAACTCGTCGCGACCTTCGCTCCTACGTTTCCATCTTATTTTATCTCACCAGTTTTCAAATTCTTATTTCTTGCACCCTGCGATTCACGCTCTAACCAAAGTCGAGCCGAAGTTCTCGTTTCTTTCACAAGGTTTCCAATTCCATTCAATATACACTTAAGTTAATGCGTTTGCAATATCCGTCATCATCAGTATCGAGATCGTATCGCTTTCTCCTCCGTGATCCCTCGCTCCACAGATGATGATAATGATCACGTCATGATGCATATTATTACGTTAGACAAGATTCTTGCTGCAGAGAGTTTTTCCAGGAAATATCGTGTCATCATGTCATGCCACATGTCTTGGCTAAACATTCAGCATTCCATTTGAACTTACCTACCATAAATACCATGCATAGTTTTGCCTTGTAGCAAGTAACGCTTGCTCTTCCATCCTCTGTCTCTTGTAATATGGCAGTAAAATTTGTTTAGTAGTATCTTTCTTCAATGTTCTGGTTTGGACACAGTTTTCTCTCATTTCTAATACAGGGAAACACAAATGTAATGCCAGTTTTGTAAACGTAATTATGTGAGCCAGTCAGTGTGAACACATAAGCATTTTTTGATCTTGTCATTCAAAAATGATTTTCATTTTCCACTTTAGTTTTAGGCAGCAAATTATGCTGCGCCAAAAGGATTGTTATGCCACTGCTGCTGTGCCAAAAGAGAGCTAGAAATAAATTTAATTAATGTGGAGTGACGCCCCCACGTGCTGAGCCGAACCGAGCTCCTCCTTTTATTTCCATCGAAAGTTACTAACCACAAAATATTTTGCTCATTGTCTTAAAACAAAGAAACAATCGAACCTGATGAGCTTCGTTTTTTCTGTTAGAAACACAAATTGCTTTTTTACAAGTTATGATGAGAACGCACTTGAACGATGGAGTGGCCCGTGTTAATAAATGCTTCAACTCAACTCAAAGGTCATAATAACAAGTGCTACGTTATGTATTGTGCTCTTCTGCCTCTTTTTTTCTGTTTTTTTTTTATTCTGAGGGCAGAACAAAAAATGGGAGTTATCTTTGCCCACTTTTTATACCATCATCTCTGCCTCCAACAGTAATTCCCCCGTAAAGAATCCACATTCACCTCAAGAACCATGCTGTGTACTCGACTCGTCCCACTCCTCCAATTGTGAAATTTTATCTGAAGAAAGGCCGTGAAGTAAAAAAAACTACAAAGTACAAAAGAGCTTTTTTCTTTGTGTTAAGAACACCCTCAGAAAGACTTTTTTGTATATTGCAGTTGCACCACAATTTTAGTGATGTGATATTTTTTCAAGTTCCTTTTTCTTTCCTACTTTCTTGAAAAAACCATAAAGAATATCTTTTTACTTTACCTTTCATACTCAGATCGAACAAAGTTAACGTTAACTAACAACCTGCAACCTCCCACTTTTTACCATCCGGCTTAACGTATAAAATACATAAAGGAGAAGAGTATGGAGCCGTGTTTTAATAATAAGACAATGTGAGTCTATAGAGAAAGACATCTCCCCTTTGTAAAAAATATCTGTCTAGAGAAAAGGAGGAAAAAACTTGAACATTATTTTAACAAGAAAAAAGACACTTGAATCGCCATCACCATCAGAAAATTCAGGAGCGTGGCGTTGTATATAAGATACTTTCCTTTTTCGCCTGAAGGTGTTCTTTTTCTACTTACGGAAAAGTATGAACAAAGTAAGGTGAAAGTTTGAGGGAAAAGAAAGAAAGTCGAGAAGAAGAAAGAAAGTAGAGAAATATTGAAAACAAGAAAGGGTATCAATGAACAAGTGTGTGTAATGTGCTCTCAATGGTTCATTGTTCATTCCATTCCTGAAGACACACAAACTTTTTCTCTAATTCTTTGATGAGTATCTTTCGCTTTTTTGAAAAAAAATATTTTACGATTTATTATAAATGTAAATGATTCTATTTCATTCTACAATTACGTAGCTCTTCACAATTTCGTTTTTTCTTTTGATAAGATTTTGGTTACTACGATTGGAATCAGAATCACACAATTTTCACCAAGTTTCGTATTGCAATCTCATTTTTCCCAAGTACAGAAATAAACTTTAGAATTGATCCAATTGACTTGATTTTATCTGTGTAGATTTATTCAGGTGTAGGCTCTCTTCCATTACTCAAGATAAGCAGAATTATCAGTATGAGAAGAGTTCTGTCATGGATGTCATTCAATCAAATTGAGTTTCCAGAGAAAAAATACTTTTGCTTTAGTTTTATTCAGCCTGCCACAATTTTGATGCATCTCTTGTCTACATCATGTGTGAATGTATATTATTACATTATATTATCCGTTGTGTTAAATTTATAGTGTATGAAATGAAACCGGAAAACGATGCATCAGAGAAAGGGAAGACACCGAGGAAAAATAATAACATAACACTACGAGGAAAAAGAGAATTACGACTAGAAAAGAAAAAATAAGAAACATGAGAGGAGAAAGGAGAGCGAATCGAAAAAATAAAGTTGCTCCTCTGCGTCACATTCACATTCTTACATTTTGTGTTGCTTGAGTACTGTTAAATAAAGTGAGAAGAGAAGAAAAGAACGAAATTTGATCCATCCTTTTCTTTTTACCTAATGCCATTCTTGCTCACCTTGTTTTGTCATGGATGGCTTGGCGCGGTGTGTGGAACAAAAATTGAACACTATAATAATATAATATAACTTATTATAACAAAATATGGATGTACAACAAATCTTTTATACTTGCTCGCATACTATAGTGAACTCAAGACACTGATATATAGGCAACTCAGACACTGACTCAACTCGTGCAGTTTGCCGTATGAAGTCCGTATGAAGGTCACAAAATATAAAATCATGGAAAAGTGAGATGAATCCTAAAATATGAAAATCAAATTTAACTTCAGAAAAAAGTAGAGATTTAGAATGAATATATAGTGCCACCATCACCAAACAATACAACACAAAATGCAACGCATAAACGCAATTGCATCAATCCAAGCGGTGACGGGCAGTTTTCTGGTACAGTAACAAAAATCTGGCGTGTGCACAAAAAAATACGAATTGCAAATCACAATTAAGATTGTAGGAAGTCGTCTTTCTTATTTCTTTCCTTCAGTTAAACGTAGTCGACATTGTATTTATTTTGAGTAAATTACATTTTGTAAAAGGCTGTATATTGATTGAAGCCTTCAGAAAAATGGACATGAATAGTTCTCTTATTTGAGCTCAATTAAATATGTTTCTAAGATATAGCAGGTTTGGTCACAGAGTAGTTGGAGCTAGATTTGAAGTTCGTATAAGCGTGATATGAAATACGATTTATTGCTTGTGTATACAAGCAGCGGTACCTCTGGATACTGGGACAAAGGTAAAGATGGAAGTATTCCAACGAGACGACAATGAAAGTGAAATGTGAATGTGAAGGATGGATAGCCGGGACGGAAAATTATCATATTTCTACGTGTTTGGTGCTGGTTCTACGCGTGAATCTCATCCCAGGTTTACTTTACAACACTCTAGCAATAGATTCGCTTATTATAGTGACGTTATCACGATATGAATAAAAGTAATGTCGTGTAATGTGTTTATCTCGCCCACAGCCATCCCTTTGGTTGATAACACACTAGCAGCCGGTTCAGATTCGATCAGGCTGGGCGGCATCGCATCAAGTATGCACTGCATGAATGAGTGAGATGAAGGAAAGAAAAAAAAACAATAATATTGCATATTACTTATATTTCGTTGCAATTTCGTTCTAACCGTTTATTTTATTGTAAAAAAGCGGAAGAGAAAGATGAAAATTGTAGCGAAGAAGCAGAATGGGATGTAAAATACCGTGCGGGAAGGCCAATATGAAATGAGGTGAAACCCAAAAATGGGTTTGAGAAGAGAGTGAATAGAAAATAACATAATATACGTAATATGCTCCACTCCACATCCCCTCTCTACTCCAGATGAGGATGAAAATCCACGTTTTTCACCATCTGTCCCATCGTGCATGTCATCTTGTCAGATATCATGACTATATAGAAATGGTTATTTCAGTTTTCGAGTGTCCTTCTTTTTTCTCTAACTCGATGTTGTCATCCGTCTGTCGTTCGTGCACCAGTTTGAAAAAATAATTCAAGTGAAAAGAAAGAGTCGGATTGAGCTGAAAGAGCTTCTGTTCTGTTGTATTTTGTATGCTGCGTTGTCGCCTAAAAAGTTTTTAAGAGGTGGTCCATCCAATCCATACTCCGTGCATGCGGATAGAGAAAAATACAGCAATAAAACACTGTCTCTTAGGAAGATTTCCTTTTTTATTCCTGCTCAGAATCAGAATCGTGATTCCCACTTGACTATCATATCACAATCACCTACGATCCACGAGGTGTGCCAGTCAATGCTAGAGACTCACTCACTTCAATTCAATTGAATGGAATCACTCGGGCGGTTGGATTGGGTGCTGTGCCGTTTGTTCAGATGAATCACAGTATGAAAATGGTGAAAGCATCAATCTCTGCTCTCTCAGCTCCACTCAAGTGGGATTGATGTATGCATGTATGCTGAATTGAGAGACGGAGTGGAATAGATCATGTGAACAATATTGAAATTTTCTACCTCGTGACATAGTCCATTTACGTCCACTCTGAAAAAATAACAAGTGAGAGAAAGAAAAAAATCGTTATTTTAGTTGAGCAAATGGATTGAGCATTCTTTCACTTAGATTTGTACACCACATTTCATACAACCCACTTTTTATTTATCATCGGCAACTGACAATGTTTAGTGGTTAGTAAATGACGTGGTCTGGTATCAGTCGATACTGTTCCATTAAATTCAAACAATTTTGTCTAGAAAACAGATGCACAAAAATAAATATTATGGTTTGAGAATTCAGAATTCGGTTTTCTAAGTAAAAAGTTGAATAAATTGAACTTGTTCTCTACAGTTTAAGACCATGATTAGACTGGTAATTGAAATAAATGCAACCTTGCATACAATACAATGTACAGTACAATGAAGTTTGTCCAGTAAACCCCCAAAACCGCGCAAATCAACTGTGTGATTGGAAGTGGGGAAGAGATTAATTTAAAAAGCCAACAATGTGGATTTAGGACTACGACGAGGCTCTTGCTATTAAATAGGGAGGTTTCGTTTTGGACGGGCAATAATATACTGGCTATTGTACAATGATTTCTCTCGTCTTAACAAGAATGTGTGTGTGGTGGCAATAACTGCGATGATAAGCTCAAAAAGAGTCTTAATATTTGAAGAAATGCAGTGAAGCCTAAGTAGAATGGCTTAAAATCTTATCATTTAATGTTTGCACAAGGAATGAAAGTTTTTCTTTTTTCAAGGAGCCGGGAATGCGAGAATCCCTACAACGCAGTGGGGAAAAGCTTCGAACACCAAAATCATTGGACCACACACGGCAGAACAGCAGAATAGCATAGCATTCATTTACTAACGAATGCATTGCGAAGGCGTGCGCAAATGATACACTCCTAATTGAAGTCTCTTCTGTTGCTCCTTCCAAGGTGAACGAAAGAAAATTCGACTAACAAACCAACTGCTTCGTTGAATACTAGAAAAATCTTGCTGTAGAAAAGAAGATACAAAATAAAGAAACATTCTTTTATTAGTTCAGAAGCATTTAAGTAGCACTCTAAAAATAATCATTGATGAAACATTATAGCTATTTCGTTTCGATTGGGTTATTCAATTATTCCAACATTCAAAGCAGAGAGGCCTCCGAAAAAATGAGTAAGTTCATAAACGAATGAGAGAAATGTCGCTTCGTTCTTTTTATTGGAGATGGAAGCAATTATAATTTTTTAACAATAATAAATCACATTTTACTTCACTCAAGTTAAATGTCTGACGACGAGAAAATAAATGGTCTCTATTTTTACTACACACTTTCTAACAGAAAAGAAACGAATATGGATTAATCCCTGTCCATCTCGTCTACTACACAATTCCATTATTTGAGCTACACACTCCAGATTATTGGATTTTATAGAAGACCTAAAAGAGAAGAAAGCTTTCATTTAAGAATACATTTCTCAATGAGATCATCACACAGTCTAAGTTAACTGAACATACATAGTGAGGTGGACGTCAGCAATTCTGTACTAATGCATTTCTATACCTTTTCAGTTTTTATCAATTTCTTACAGCTGCGCGCGTTTCGTTTTTTGTGTGTAAAATACCCTCGTATAAATTCACTAAATGCCATCATTTTGTTATATAGCTTCTCTTGTACTAATAATCAAAATGATTGTGTAAGGCTAAATAAATCCAATTTTTCTCCACTTTCCAGTCTAATATAATGAAAATTGAAGAACATTACGACACGAGAATCATTTTTGAATCTAATTTTTATTACGTCAGAACTTTAATTATAAACTTTAATACCATCTCTGTTTTCATTTTTTACTTACTTTACTCGCTCAAGTTTCAGACAGTTTCGCACGTCGAAGTGATACAATGTCAAGCAGATTTAGTTCATAATTTTTCAACTTCACGAGTATAACCAGATAAAAGAAGAATTATGGAATAGAATAGAGATTTATTTTCCGAATACAATAAGTGAGACTGAGAGATTGATCAGATCAGATATAATTGTACACTCGTAATCAGAGTAGTTGTCGCCGTGGCCGTTGCGAGAAGAGATCGTTTTACGGCATATACCAAAACATAAGCAAAGGAAGAGACAACCATTTTATTAGCATCGTGGGATCAGATCAGATATTGTGCTGTAAAAATTATAGAAGAAATTTTAGCTCCCCACTTCAACTCCTTTATATTCACTTGTAATGGTACGGAGTGATGGAGAAAGTGAAGTTGGGGTTTGATGGAGGATTACTTACTACTTGCGTGGGAATGATATTGAGTGGGATGGCTGAGACTGGAAAGGGAAAATGTTCTATGTTTAATGAAAATTATATAAACAATTTTGTGAAAGGGGAAGGGAAAGTAAAGTAGGAAATGAAGATTTTTTTAAACTTTTACTTGTGTGACTAAATTATCGAGTGAGCTAATGCCATGCTTCTAGTTAGTTAGTTAGTTAGTATAATGTATAAAGTATTCATACCTTTTTACTGAGAAATACTGAGGAAATTTCCTGGTTTACCACCACTAAACTGTCTCGTTGTTTCCCCTTTACATCGCATCGTCATCATGCCCATGATTATCATCAGGATTCAGCCAGCATCATCGCGTGTAAACTGCTTCTTCTGGGCCTTCTGTATAAAAGTTTGCTCTCTTTACAGACTGTTGTTCTTGAATGAACGGAGGAGGGAATGCTCAACTAAAAGTAGAGAAAAAGTTGCCCTTTTAAAATAAACTATAGATAATATTTGAGGTTGAGGAAGAGGAGCAAAAGGTAGTTTAACCTTGAATAATAATAACAACGCACACACGTTGCTTTTATTTCTCTGTGCTTCCCCTTTTCTCTTTTCTCCGTGTTTTACATTACATTGCGTATTTTCATTTTCACTTCTCATTCTTCTCACATCTCTCCTTCATGACATAACACTTTGTGAAAACCTCAAACGCCCCCTTCTACTAACGCCCTAGTTTAATATACAACAACTCTCGTTTTGCACTTTCCCTTACTTACAAACGAATACCATTTTATTGAAACTCTTGGCGTTTTTATTTTATTTTACTCAAATTCAAAACTTTTTCATCGCTTCTTTCCTCCTTTTTCCTTTCTTCACGCATCTGAGAATTTCACGGAGAAAAAAGTTTCAATTTTTCTCTGAACAGAAGAAAACGTCGTATGCAGATATAATTTTTTCTATTACATCAACATCAACTCTCCTCAGTCACAGCCGCAGCCATGATACACACGACCACGAGCCGAGGCATGGATAGCTAAGCCTGATTTACAATGATAATTTTTTCCATTCCTGATGTGCTTTACTATCAGAAAAGAAGCGTGCGAATGCGGTAGAGAAAAAATAAAAGAGAAAGCCACAACTTCCAGGGCTTTTTGATCCCTTCAATTTTAGTTCCTAGTTCCTAGTTTCTAGCAGAAATAAATTGTAGAAAAATGTTGATTGGTTTTCCAAGTGCCACACACCACAACACATTCTCAGTTCTATAATTTTCTCCATTCTCATAAAACTTGTTTCTTAAACGAAATACATTTTTCCAGTAGACAAAACAAACTCTAAATGACATTATTATGTTTTTGTAACCAAATTATTACTTGTGAAGAAGAAAAGTGCAAAAAACCGGAAAATGTTGGAAGTTCATGTAAGTAAAGTAAAGTAGGTTGAGAACGAGTTGCGTGTGATGTGGGGCTTCGACATTCGAGATTGTAAAAATGGTAAACCTATTTTATTAAAGTAACGCAAAGAAAAAAAGGATTACGCAGATGAATGTCGGTTTTAATGTGAAAATGTTTTACATTGAGAATTGAGTGTAAAATGGTGAAGTACAATGACAATAACCAATAAAAACACAACGTACACACACTTAGAAATAGAAAAAAGAAACTAAAATGGAGCTTTCTTGTTTTGCTTGGCATTGCCACTTTGGCTGTAAATGAGCTTTTCTCCACTCTACTAAATTCGATTATAAATTAAAGCAAGAGAAAAACGGATGAAGATGAAAAATATGCATGTACATACAAAAAAGATCGAATGCTTCATTCATTCACATTCACGGGGAAAGGGAAAGTTTATTGAATTCTTTATTGCAGTGCTTGCTGTGCACTGTGGAAAAAGTATCTATGAGTAGGTATCCTATACAACTACATATGCACTAGGCGTAGAAAGACATGAATTGAATGTGAATCTGCTTTCTTAAACAGAAAGAAAAAATATAATGGCCGTTGATGGCATTCTCTGGTTACCAATCCTGCTGCTGGTTGCTGAACACACACAAAGTGTTCAGTCGACGTAATCTAAAAATGTAGACACTCGTCTTCTGTCTGTAATAAGTAGATATTCGAAGGTTAGAGTTTGCTCAACTTTCCACAGGAATAAATCACACTCCAGTGGAAGAAACGGTTTAGAGTCCGAGTCTAAACCAATTTAGTGGTGTCAATGAAAGACGTGTTTCATTTTACCCCTATTTTATATTTTGATACCAGAGCTTGTTGAAAAATCATTTTAGCGTTCTCTGGAAATATGGGTATTGTGTTGGGCAATAAATGGGAAGCGGCAGTTACCGGTAAATTCCAGACACTTTTTTCCGCTTCTTCAATTCTGCATTATTATATATAAGCATCGAAAAGAAATACTAGATTTGCAAGCAATACTTCTGTAAACATGAATCAGAGTGTCGGGGAAAAGCCGTGGGAGAAAAATGGAGATCGGAGGAAATGTGAAAAGAAAGAAAGAGGAAAGGACTTCTTATTACTGAAACATTGAGGAAGGAGAGAGAACGGAAATGCTTTGGAAATAGGCGAGTTTAGTATGTATAATATTATACTTTATACGTTACTTGCATACATTACATACACAACAAGGAATGTCAACCTGATAGATTGATTTGATTACCCTGTCGCAGCTATCCTGATTTAAAAGTGAAAGTGAAAAACTCATTCCACGATCTCTTTCGATTGATAAAATGGGAAAATAAGGCTTATTTGAATGAGCTTTTCTCCCGGAAAGAAAGACTTTGGCGGATGAAATGAAGCCTTGGATAGATTGCAGACGTAGATAAGCTCTCACTTCACACTGGACCATTTTTCAGAAACAGGCTAAGAGAATGGAGACTGGGGAAACTCCTTTGTAACGAGAATGAAGAAATGTGGTAAAGCTAAGTTAAACAAACGTTGTATGAGGCTAACACACATGCATCTATAGCTCATTTTACTTTCTTGAAAACTCGTGACCCTATTACAGAAAAAAATCACCAGTCTTTTTTGTAATCACAGACGTTGTAATCGACTCCATGAAAATAAATGAAAGATTCCCTTCCTATCAATCTCCTTCCGTTCCATATAAAGGTGACTATAAATAACGAATTTAAAAACCTCTGATCTGACCTTACTTTAACTTTGAGAATGTGACTATTTCTAATTGAATTTTGGGACAATTAATGTAACGTAATTTACTTTCACCGTCTAAAAAGTGACACTGGCGCACAAATTAATATTTTGGCTGACTGACAACACAAAATTATTTGTAATTGCCTTAAATAGACAAATCTGAGTATATAAGTAATCTGATCATTGACTTCGACATTACCATTCCTCAAAAATTAAAGTTCGCATCGCATAATGTATCCGAAGTCACGTCGTTTTATATTATTTTCTGAAGCAAAGTAAAATCTTTTTTACCCTGCCAGATGAAAAGTTTAAACAATTTTTTAAACAAAAATGTCTGTGAATCGGGCAGAGATGGTTATTTTTTATTTTACTTTCTCGTTTCGTTTCATTGCTAGTTATATTATGTAGCGTTTCAGAGAAGATATTATTCCCAAAATATTGCTCGCGATGGTCTAAAGCGCACAGTATGAAGAGAGCAATTAAAAGATGATTTAATGTTACCATTCCACCTCGCCTGAAATGAAAGTGCTTTTTACGTCGGACAAAAGAAAAGGATACNGTATAATGTGAAATGGAGGAGACGAAGAGTGCTTGCATAAATTCATGACGTGTATACTACGATGATAATAATGATAACCCTCAAGTAGCTTCTCTAATTGTAAGTAAATGCCCATACTAAAATTTAGAAAACAAAAATGAGAGAGCAAAACGGTCTCTATCTAGAATTTTATAAGTTGTAAATACCATAAAATGTTGGAAAGTTGAAAAAGCAGAAATAATATGATGTTCTATTTTGGTCAGTCACTTAAAATGTGTAGTAAAAGTAATATTCCGCATCTGTATCTGTATGTAGCAAAGTGAAAGTCGAAAATTTTGTGGAAACGGACTCATTTTTTGCACCACTTTAATTTTTCAATGAACCGTAAAAATCTATTTAAATTTCTAGCTAATTATGCGTCGGTTGTATTGTATATTTCATTATTAGGTAACTTTCCCAATTTGAATGCACACGCGTAATGTAATATGAATTGTTCTCCAGTTCCGTCTTATTTTATGCTATGGCATGATGTGACTTGTTACATTAGCATCATCACAGTATCCCATAATCCCATCTAGAATGTTTCACGAAGGATGCACTGCCGCTGCTCATGTTTTTATCGAATCTTTTCTTCTTTGTTACTTTCTTTCTTGATTGTTTCACGTGAAAGCGGAAGAGGGAGCGGAGAAGTGAAAGTCAACTTTGTGACATGTAGAGCGACGGCGAAACGAATTTATTGTGGGTTTACGAACGAGTCATTTGGAACTGCAAAATTATTTTTAGCTTAAATACTTTAAAAATCAGGTGTACGTGTTTAATATATTCTAACATTAAAAGCTTAAAACATTATATTAATGTCAATTTGACGTTGTCAAACCACGCATTTTGCTATAAGGGCTCGTCATAAGCAAAATGAAGGAGAGTACAATCGCTTGTCACAAATAGCCTGTAAGAAATTAACGGGGAAATACAATTTGACGATTTAAATTTTGAGACGCTACACAGAAGCTCTGGTTGAGTCCTTACTTGACCTGGTCATGATTTTGACACAACAGCAGACCCATTTTTGTATACTCAACGCATTTTGATAAGGTATCAAATTAAAGCCAATTAGTTGTAGAA
>VYYJ01005016.1:0-11982 GCA_021029165.1 Cyphoderus albinus
AAATACCTGTTGGTTGACGACAGTAGTACACCTCTTGCAATTTTTTAGTTTGTCTTCTGGATGTTCTTAAGCAGAAGAATTTATGATGAATCCGTTTCAAAGTGTTGTATGTCTATGTACCACTTCGGAAGGATTCAGAATTTGCTCTTCCCGTGGTGCCTCACATCACGGCGGTTGGTCTCGTCTCGGTGCAAATTCATGGTTCGGTACTTTAAAACAAAATAAAAATGATTCTTTTGAGGGTACCTTTGACTCATTTCTCTTCAACTCATTTCTATTCAATGATGGCATTAAGTTAGTTGGCATCTGACAACTGTGCGACTTTGACAAAAGCCGATATATCCTGAAGCAGAGCAATGATTTGTCATGAGATATTTTATTAACTACATATCTATGTAGCCGAGATATCATGAAAGGTAAATGTCAATTAGTAAGAGGCTCAACCTTAACTTGTTCATTTCACTATCATATAAAAAATAAAATGTATACCAACGAACGGTTCGTTTATCTGACTGGTTTATTGCTGCTGTGATCTCATTTTGCGTTTTCTCGGAAGTTACAAATCCCTGTATTCAAGTATAGTCTTTAAGTACCGTCAATTTTAAGTTTTATAGTATGATATTCAGAAATGGCTCCATAATATTGGATAAAGTTTTCCATTTAAAGAATGGTCTGGGAACATGTACATATGCGTCTGTGCTTAATGTATGTGACATCTAAACGGAAAACTTAAAATGATTGAGCCTTAAACGATTGTTAAAAATGGAGAAAATTGGATTTTACGTTACACTTATTCAATCGGGCCGTTGGACTATGACGCGATATGACAAACAACACAAAGTGACAGCGATAAACGTTTGGGTTAACCATTTTTAGTTAATAAACTGAGACTTCCTACACCTTTAGCAGATATCGCACACATGTGGTTTGCTTCTTCGAAAGATTACCTCATCAAAACAGTTTCGTTCGTTGTGAAATGGTTAGGTTAGAAAAAGCTAGGATTTTCTACTGTTTATTTGGTATTCCCCTAGTGAGTTGGAATGACTAATGCAAACTTGAAAAATAAATAGACTCGACAGATAGAGAATTTTAAGAGAGGTGCAAATCAACGCGCCGAGCTGTATTATTGAGCCCAAAGTAAAGAATCTTCATGTAGTTCTCTGCCATTCTAAATAGATTATATACAAAAGGCAAGAAACATAGTACAAAAGATTTGAAAGAACTTCTTCCAAAGAAGTGGTGACGATGACTCAACATATCTTCAAAATGAGAATGTCCTTTACGTAATTTCGGAGGAAAATTGAAGTAGAGACCCAGACGTTACGTATGCAAACAAAATGTATAAGAGTAAAGATTAAAATTGTCTGTTTAAGTTTGGCAATGACAATGACAATCGAGAAACGACACTGTTGGAACTGTGAAAATATGCTTTAAAATGTGCTTTAAGAAACAGGGGTATTTTGGTATTTTTTTTTTCATTTATTTGGTTGTAGTCTACCAACTCGTAGGGGCATAGCTGAGCCTCTCTACTATTACACTTTTTTGTCGTAACTCTTGTCTGACGACATTCACCACGACCACAACGCGACAATATCTGTATAACCCAGTCAAAAATTCAAATCATCATAATAGTCGTGGTCGTGACAGTGGCAAGTCAAACAATTCAAGTTTTACAACAATCACAAATTTTTTATTGTCGCAAATGTAATTATACAACCTGGGTACTGGTCATTTCAAGAATGATCTCATGATTTGATCAATTCACATAGTAAATAGTAAATTGGAATTAACAAAATTGTTTTATTGCAGTGTAATTATTTATCTGAACTGAACAATAAAAAAGAGCAGCACAGTTTGATTTCATTACTTAAAAAATCGTAACCTTTATGCATTCGGCAGTGTACAATGTTTTATTATTAAATTATGGACTATTTAGGTATCCTTTCTTTTTCTTCCTACAATGATCAAATACTGCTTTCGCACAAAATAAAAAATGTGCGTAACAGGATACGTCAGATACAGTTATTGAAAACCATGACCGCAATCGATGACAAATCTCAAAATGAATCCATATAGAGAGGTAAATGAGTTCATTAGAATGGACTTTGCCAGAATTCTTCAGCATGTGTATCAATAAGGGACGTCAAAGATTAACTCATTTACTGACTGGCTTTATTGATTCTCTTCTAACAATATATTGTGTTATAACATAACGTTGAATGGCATGGGTGAGGATGAGTTATTTTTATAACCTTCAACCGAGAGGAATTGGAGAGATGGATTGTTTTTCAATTCCTCCAGTATCCATGAAATGTGATGGACGTTATAGGAGGAACGTTAAATGAACTTAATGAGTCGTTTCACATGCTGTATTGCTGCTTCATCTCTTTCATATTTATTTCTTTCCCAGCGATTATCACAAACTATCTATCTATTAACACTTTTATCGTGCACGGCATGAAAACAAACATTATCGTACATAGCTAAAATATGTAATAGCGAAAATTTTGTGCGCTTTTGCTGATGTAATATAATGCAGAATATTTAAAAAGAACATGACAATCCAGTATAATTGACAGAATGTAGCACCACAGTCCGTATTCGTATTTAATAATGGAAATTGCCTCACTAAATTCGTAGTTAAGTCATGTGGCATTATCCCCTATTTTTTACTTATTTACTTATAGTAGTGGTAGAGTAGAGCCAGAGCAGAAAAGTGTGGGATGAGGTAAGTGGGCGTCTTTTCATCTTAGCAACTTTTGCCCTGGATTTCATTCATGCAAATTCCGGATTTATCTTCTTTAACTCGTGCCTGTCTAACTTTTATTCTCTTACTGATTTAAGCTTACAAGAATAAATTACAGTAAGCAATTTTACCTGTGCGTGCTCAGTTCATGAACCAACTACGCAAATAATAATAACTAATGCCTACATCATTATCCAAACTTGATAAATATTTTTATTATTAATATAGACAACGACAACCACACCTTCTTTTTAATAGGTATGCAGACTATGATAAAGTGGAATGCAGGATGCATTTAATTTTAGTCTTGTCAGGACTATCATATATTAGTACGTAATATGGGATATTCGATCATCGCTGATAAGTTATATAAATGACAGATATGCATGGTTATATTCTTAGAAAATTGACTGACGTCATACAGAATAAATTACATTTTTTCAGTCCTCAGACTGTATCTCAGAACCACTATAAAAAGTTTCTTAAGAAAAATCCTGATTGAATGAAATCCGACGCTGCGTAAAATAAAAGACATTTTCACAGGCTATCTTTAACTTTACGGGACAGGTAGATTCAATGAATGAAATAGCTCTGTAAAGTGATCTTCAAAAGTATATCGGATTTAACAACGTATCATTTGTCTAGTCTGGACTTATCTCCGTAGAATAATGAAAATCTTTTGGTACCAGATTACAAAAAAATCTTGTCTTGAGGTATCGAATAGACAAATGGAATTCATACCCTTCCCAATTCTACCTGAAAACCGCATTCAATGTAATAAAAGAGAAAATTCAAAAAAAGAGTAGGCTGACTTGTGCAGAAATTACGCTGTTACTTTTTCGTCGATCTGACTGTTTATTTACTCAAGTCAGTTAATAGCCATGTGTGTCGCTTTTGCTTATAATGTATGCTCTTTTTTTCTCGTTTTTTAAAATGTTTAGGATAAGGTCGTAAATCGCAATGAGGATATGTTCTAGGATATAAGCACCTCACTATATGTATGTTATGTACCATCTTTATCACCCTATTTCAGAGTTCGGACGATTTTCAAGTGTCATGAAAAACGTTTGTATTTCAACATTTTTATTACAAACAACCCGATGGAAACATGCAGCTTTTCCTGAAATGTTTATAGTTATAGCATTATACAATAGAAGATAATCCAAACGGAAACAGTCACGCTAAAACGCGAAAATTATATAAATACTTTATGATTCATGGTGTATATATGTGCATAACTGACATTCATGCTTACGGGGTGCCCAAAAAAGCATCACTCTTAGAAGCCGGACATCAGCATGTCACCTCAACACAACGGCGAGCGCACAAAGAAGTTTGCAATAAAAGCAAAATCGCAGTCGCAGCCATTCGACCGTGCAGGTGCAGATGCAACACCACGAATAAAAGAGTTAACCACGAAGCCTCCTTCTCAAACAAGCAATTGACTGACAAAGATACGTCGTAGTCATAATTTGGAGCAAAGCTTGCATTTTACTTTTACTTTTTTTTTTAAGATTCACAGATTACAGAACACAAGGAACGCATTTTGTTCGAGTATTTATACATAACTTCAGTGTTTTATTATTTATTTGTTTGTATAATTTCTGATTTTCTGAGTTCCCGTTACATAGAAAGCAGTTAACTGGAACTGTTACAATTGAAGATAAGAAACGTTGACTTGCACAGCGATAAGTCGACTCGATTTGGGTTTCATAAACAGAATCTTTTAATAGAAAAATAAATGTGCNTTGAAGATAAGAAACGTTGACTTGCACAGCGATAAGTCGACTCGATTTGGGTTTCATAAACAGAATCTTTTAATAGAAAAATAAATGTGCGAAGTGATAAGAATTTTGGTTAGCCTCAGTTTAGAATAATGTAACGCAGACGTTTAAAAGCATAAAGTACAGTATTATTACATATGTTACTGGCAGGTTACGTTATTGGCAATTTCTAATTGTTTAGTGCTGTCTTTTTTCTTATTGAACAACTTTATTGCTATAAACATTCGCCACAAAAGCGGCGAGTAAATCAATTCGTCATCATCGTTTTACGCAAGGTGAAGTGAACAAGAAAAAGAGAGCGCTTTACTATTTTGATAATGTGAGTGTGGTTAGTTTGTTTTGCCAAGCTATCAGCACATTTTTCATTGTTCTTATCATCGTATCCTTATCACTCAACGCCGGCCATTTGGAGGTTAAGCAAAACTGTGTCGGACAAAATCATCAAAATGACAGTCGGATTTTTGAAGTTACTTGCTTCAGTTGCATCTTGCGTGAGTTCTGCATTTAATTGCTTTTCTGAATCCTTAAATAATTGATTATATTTAGCCCACATTTTTGCGAATGAGAAGCAATAAAGTGATAGGATTACGTTTAAAATCCCCTCATTTTAACCAATTTGACGATGTGAATACAGCTTATCAATAATTTAAAAGCGTTTAAAATAGATTACACCGCAAACGAACTTACCATTAAGTTGTCCTCTTGTATGACACAAACTTTACAACTCATGTGCTTGTTTTTATTTTAATGCTTGCATCACTTTGAATCGAATCAATGGATTACTCATCATCTCTATCCCACTCTTCCTACTTACGCTACCGATGTTCAGAAAGTACAGGATGACAAGTGTATCAGTGACGACGAAGAGAAGCAGCTTCGCAAATCAGTCACAACCACCGCGTACAAACCGGAAGTGGAGAGATTGCCCTCATTTACAGAGGTACGTTTTTCAAAATAATTTTCAAAATTTAGACTAACGCGTGTAAAACATTCAATGTCATATAAAAAGCTTCATATAAGTTTGTGAATTTGCACGCAAATAACGAAAAACAAAAATTCACTCTTTGTGTAAGTGCCTGAGATTGGGTATAGAAGGCACGTGAGGTGACAAAAAAAACTGAAACGTGAGGTTTTCTATTAAAGTTCATCATGAATGACATAAACGTGTAATTATTACAAATAGGTCGATGCGGACGGAAATGGGGAAATTGAATTCGAGGAATTTAAAAATTATTTCAATATGACGGAAGAAGAGGCACAAAAGATCTTTGAGGAGACAGATGTCAACCGCGACGGGAAAATTGACCGTGATGAATATCTGACCTTTGTAAGTTGTATATTTAAACAAAAAGAAGGGATCTTCTCGTGAATCCTCGTAAACGTGCAATTTTACACAACGATGCAATATTACTTTATTCTCCAGAAAATGAGAGCATTTGACTTTGCAAGAGCGGTAATACTCCCGAAAAGCAAGCGAACAGACCATCGCAAATTGTCTTACAAGGATCAGTACAATTGTATGCCTCCGCCAATTTTCATGTTTGCAATTACGTTAATTGAGGTAATTTTTTACGATTTTTTATTCCACCAATCTAATTATGTAAATTATAAATTAGAACAAAAGGGCTTGGAATTGGAATCCGAAAGTTTTGCATTTCAATTTGAACACCTCAAATATAAAAAAATGGTGTCTTCTTAACTTACAGATTGGATGTTTCGTTTATCACACAAAAATACTGCTAAATGATCCAAAGTTCGGAAGAATTGAACGCTACAGGCCAGCACCGTTAGACTCAAATTTAATCTATGATCCTCAAAGACGTCACCAAGTGTGGCGGTATATCACTTACATGTTTGTCCATTCGGGGTAAGATTGGCTAAATGAAGCTTTTAGATTTTCGCGAATCTATCTAGTATTTAAAGGGAAAATTAAAACATTGTTGTCAAATTTTATTCCAGATACATGCACATAGTGAACAATGTAGTAGTTCAGCTCGTACTTGGAATTTTACTGGAAATGGTTCACAAGTGGTGGCGCGTCCTAGTCATATACTTTGCAGGTGTTCTTGCGGGCTCGCTCGCGACTTCAAGTAAACAGCTAACTTAAACTTTTTTACTTAATATACGAAGCAATCTTAAAATAATGACAAATTAATAACCTTAATACTCATTATTTGCAGTTGCGGAGCCAAACAATTATTTAGCAGGGGCTTCGGGTGGTGTCTATGCCCTTATCGCTGCGCATCTCTCTACCGTTATCCTGGTAAGAAAGTGTTTATTGAGTTTTTTGAAATAATGGCAATAACGGGTTAAAACTAATTCTTCGGTGTTTTTTAGAATTGGGATGAGATGGAGTGTCCCTGGGTGCGGGTGGTGCTCTTTATGCTATATGCAATATATGATGTCGGGATGGCGCTTTACTACTCTTATGTCATGAAACTGAGTACGAACGTGGGTTATGCGGCTCACCTGGGCGGCGCAATAGCCGGACTATTAATAGGAATTTATGTTCTAAAAAATTTAAGGTGGCTCAAATGGGAATGCGTACTTTGGTATTTGAGCGCAGTTTCTCTTGTTATTCTCACTCTTTTTGCTGTAGCGTGGAATGTTCTTCAAACGGATTATTTTCCACCGATAAGATACGACTAATGGAGAAGTGTTAAACCGTATTATTGTATATTTTTACATCACATATTTATAATACCAAGCACAATATTTAAAATTTTGTAAACCTCAATTTCGCCGCATTACGCAAAATCTCACGTTTCAGTTTACGTTACGCAACATAATGTTCAAGTTACCAGAAATAAATTATTGTTATTTATTTGTTTAAACTAGTCTTTAATGTTTATAGCTTTCTTTAACAAGCAACTTTGTTTGCTTTTTAGATTAGTTTCATGTTCATGAATGGTTGTCTCGAGTGGATTCTGTATCGTATGAAGTTGTATATAGTATGATGATAAACATGAAGCATGAAGCCCAGCATTTTTTCCGCACAGTTAAAATAGCTAAACTGCGTCGTGGACGTGAATGTGAAAATTACCTCCGAAAGGGTCCTCTCCTCCAATTTGGAATAGTCCAAAACCAAAACAAATAACCAGTGACACACCTCAGAGTTTGTCTTAGACATTTCATAAATGACCAATTTTATTTGCATACTGCATTGTGTCAACCATTTTTAAAGCCGGTTCAACCAATTAAGAAAATCAACAACACAAAACTATAGAATGAGTAATGAGTAACGAGTAACGCTTTGCCAGTTATCTTTCACATAGTAATTTTAATGGGTTCTTACATTCCAACAATTTCTGCTTCGAGTTTTAAACAGCGTAGTAAAGTTAAACAAAGGTAGGCTTAATGAAAATGGACTGTATTGAATATTAAAAGATATGATAATCAGCAACAGCATACCGACATTTGGTCCGTCGGCACTAGTTGCATAAGCCATCACAGTCATTACATACAGTCAAGTCAAATCGTGTATGCGTGAAATTATGAAACGCCAGACTTTCATAGTTTTGCTTTAAACATTATCTTTACACTTTTTATCTTCGATGTTTCTGATCAAACAACAATTTAGCAGTAGATATGAAAATCATATTATTCCGTTGTTATAAATAAGCAACGCATGTGTTTGTGGCAAGTGACTATTACGAGTTTAAATCATCGTTATTTCAAATGATTCGAGCATTGAGGAACTATATCCTTCGCTACAATGGAGATGAAATTAGGTGAAGTACAAAATAAGGTAAGTTTAGCCAATCTTTTTACGCGTATTTGCACATTTGTGATATTTTCGCTAGATATTAATTTTCAACATATTAGAATTCCCAAAACCGAATTGACGATCACGAACAGAGACGACATGAATTTTTCAAGCGACAAGACTCTTGGACTGGATTTGTAAGAAGAAATTTTCTGTTGTACTAACTGAACTCCTCATTAAAGCTTTACTCATCAGAATTTCTATGATGCTGGTAATAATTGATTTTGCAGAAGCAAAGAATTTTCAGGGTTGCCAGTACTGTCGTTCTACCCAGAAATCGAAGGGGATCAAACAATGTTTGTGGAGTTGGATTGAAGAAAATAAAAGAGTGAGTTTTCATGAATATTGCATGTCGCTCGATCGAAGTTTCATTTTTGGTTTGGTACATACAATTAATAATGTTGTTTGATTTAGGGCAACTTCTATGAAGAGTCTGCCTCCTCCAAAAATAAAGCATGATGTCACAGTGTCAAAAAGTTATATGAGATCAATTTCTGCCCACAATGAAGGAACTAGAATTGAGTCCCCGATTGAAGAAGCTCCAGCAGCGGCAGAACCATTTTTAAGTAAAAGGAAAACCTTTGGTTTTCAACCAAGAACGTCATGCATTCGTGAAGGAGACGAAGACTATTTCAGGTACATTTTGTATTTCTCATAGAGGTTCATTACGGTAGATTCAATTAAATCAAGGCTCATTTCTACTTGGCAAATTGAGTGATTAAAATTCAAAAAATTCCAGTATCGAGGATTCAGAACCGCAAGACGCTGATGGTGATTTAAAGAACACGTTTAAAGACCAGCCTCACTTTGACGCAGTTGAATTGGGAATGCATCCACGAAAGAGGCCGACAGACCTCCTGATACAAGAACAACCTTACCTAGAATCTGTTCCATTCACGTTACGAACTGAAGATGATGTTTTACCCCTATCTAGTAGAGTAACTCCAAAGTCTCCAGTGAAAGTTGTGGATTTTTCTCCGATGGAGTCACAAATCAGAAACGCAAAGTCCAGCAACATGATGCTTTCTAGCAGTGAGCCATTTCTTCTCCAATCACAAGAAAGGACTCGTCTTGAACCTTCAAAATTTGAAGCGTTAGAAGTTGGAAAGGAGCTGTCTCACATAAGCAAATCGATTGAGAAAACTTATCAACCTTGCAATTCTGACGAAGAGGAATTTTCAGAATTCGAGGATGAAACTAGTGATAAAGAAGGGCAGTTGTCTTATAAAGGTCTGTATGATTGTATGCCCCCGCCCATTTTTATGTTCGTCATCACTATAATCGAGGTATCTTTATTAAACTAACTGGCATTTATTTATTTGTATGTAATATTTTAATAACTGTAATTATATAATAATGTAATATTATTACACAATTTTAGGTAGGGATTTTTATTTATCATACACGAGTGCTTATAAACAATCCTAAATACGGCCGCATCAATAAATACAGTCCTGCTCCGTTAGAGTCGTATCTGATTTATAATCCTACTCGTCGGTATGAACTCTGGAGATACTTAACCTACGCGTTTGTGCACTCGGGGTAAGCGGTTTTTGTTTCTACAAATTATTACTTTTTCCGTAAATTTTTATATAGCAAAGGTATTATTGAGCAAATTATTGTTTGTTATAATAATAACTGTATAAATAAATCTTTTCCCACCCATCAACGTCACTAGATACATGCACATTATCAATAATATTGTGGTTCAATTGCTTCTGGGAATTCTTCTTGAAATGGTTCATAAATGGTACCGAGTGTTGGCTATTTATTTCGCTGGCATTTTAGCTGGTTCGTTGGCTACGTCAATCTATGAACCCTTCAATTATCTCGCTGGTGCGTCGGCTGGAGTTTACGCTCTCATTGCCGCCCACGTGTCGACCGTCATTCTTGTATTTTTATTTTAATCAAAATACAAACACACCATTACTTAAATATTTATATCATTCCTTTTCATTATGATTCACAATGATTTTTAATTGCAGAACTGGTCAGAAATGGAACGTCCATGGATCAGAGTGCTGGTATTTTTAGTATTTGTTTGCCATGATGCTGGAACTGCAATTTACTTTACTTACGTCCTCGGTGAAAAAACCAGTGTAAGATATCATTTAATACACATCGTTCATCGTTTTCAATTATCACTTAGATCAAAACAAAGATGAGTTGAAATTTCAGATTGGATTTGCGGCTCACTTTGGAGGTGCTGTTGCAGGTCTTCTCGTGGGAATTTATGTCCTGAGAAATCTGCAGTGGAAGGAATGGGAGGTTGTGATTTGGTACTTCAGTATTGCCACTTGTGTGCTATTATTTCTGTTTGCTATTGCTTGGAACATTGTAAGAAGAGACTTGTTTCCGTGATCGCGAAAAGCCAAACATAACTCAAGTATTTTTTATTTATAAACTTACCTACCTCAGTTTGATTTTTTACTATTAAATACAAACGTCATAATATTCTCGTCGACACTCGACACTATGTATTCAATCACTAAGCTTCAGAAGCGTCTTCAATGACTATGCATAAGAGACAAGTAAAAAATAAATGACCAAAACAAAATAACAGTTTGAAATTAGTTTACTACCATACTATACTGGACAGTTAAAAATGGTGGACAGGAAGTGGGCACTCAAAAGCACACATGGGACGGGTCTCTCTCTTACATCTTAAGACAAATGTCCATGTTCATCCATATTTCAATTACATGTGCATGATGAACACACTTCGGTATATTCGGCTTAGCATGACTAGTCTTATAAACTGAAATAAGAGTTTTTATTGTATTTTGTCATGAGAAATATTTCAATGATATAGTCTTAATGACGAAGATAAACGGAAGACAACCTGCATAAGTCCGGTCTCCATTGGGCACACCGTGAGAAATTAGATCCTACAAAATACCAGGCATGAATTTCTTCGGCACTACATTAAGTCAGTCAGCGCCTCGTATGTAAAACAACTTTGAAAATGATTTTACCTTCACTCCATTCCATTTTACACAGTCAATGTACATCTTGTAGCATTAGCAAGTCTTTATTTTATGCGTGCAGTTAGTACCTAGTCATAATTGCGCTATCTTTGTTGTTTATTATTGGCTTCATAGAGGAAAAATCAAAGGTTGCTCAACCTTACATAAGACTACGTGTGAACTGTTCGTTGTTACATTTATCTATTTCATTCTGCAGCAAGTATGAAGTAGGGGAATTTATAGAATTCTCATTTCACCCCGACTTTGAGAGCATTTGATAAAATTGGTTGGTTTAAAATGATCTATTGCAAATTGCAATCATTAAATTATTAAATTGTTAGAGTTGATTTCAAAGAAGAATCAATTTTACTGTTGTTCTACTCTGAAGGAACTCTGCTGCATTTTTCTATTTGCTCTAATTCCTTCCTGGATAGCAAACGTGAAAATATGTATTAGAATTACACGAGAATTTGTTCTATCATTTCTCTCTTACTGGATCTTATTTTTTATGTTCGCCACTTCAGTTTCAGTTCTTTGAGAAAGATAGTGATAGTGAATTGAATATTGTTCTACGTAGTGTTTAAATTAATCATTAACTGAATAGTCATTTACTGTACAAAATGGAGACCATGACTGAAACTAATTGGACAAGATGGACCGAATTTGTAGAAGACGCAAAGTTCCATCAATTTTGGTTTGAAAACGTTGATATTAACGCCT
>VYYJ01005017.1:0-11976 GCA_021029165.1 Cyphoderus albinus
GAAAAAAAATGTCTTTGTGTTTCTCTTTTCAATAAGTAATGTTAATGAATGAATCATCTCAGTTTTTCTTGGTTCACTACCGAGTTATTATTAAGCTAATGACATGCGATTGTTTTTCTAGAAAGTTGGAAAATTATTTTTTACCCCGATTTTTTTTTGCTATAAAAAGTCTTCGCTATTTTTTGTTTTTCTTTGTTATTATTGTTATGTAAGTGTAAGTTGGCCTTCGCAGAATTTGATGTAAATATTTCAAAAAAGTTATTTTGATGTACATATTCATTTCATGGCTGCCCGAATCCATCGAATAAAAATGCGTGAGCAGCATGGTCGTTTTTTGATCAAGTCAAACACAACACGGTTGATTGCACAAAGTTGACACGAGATTCATGGCATCTTCCTGCATAAAAAAGAAAACTTCAAAGCTTGCAACTGAGAATCAGAATGAAGAACATGCAACTCTTGGAAATCCAGTTGCATTAATACAAAACTCGACTTGCTGCTCGGTGAAAGTTCAATGTATGTGAAAGTAAAAGTGAGTATTGATTAGGGCATAGCATGTGTTTAGGTAACGTAGATATGTGGATTTGGAAAAAATTTCACTTTGCCATTTCAAGAGGCAGCAACAAGCGAACAGCCTAGAGCATAATTTTTTTTGCGGTACTTTAACTATTATCAGCAAATTTTTTAGCTCAACTCCACATTATTAAAAATTAAAGCAAGACAATTTTTCATGTTGAGGTTGAGACTAGGTCGGAGTCGGAGCAAACGTAATAGGAAAGAAAACAAGACAAGTCAAGGGCCTACTCAATTATTTAAAAAGTGTTCCGTTTTAAACTGGTACGCTACAATGATCGAGCAGAGTCAAGTAAGTAGATACATAAACATTTACAATTTCCCGTACAGGGAAGACAGTTTACATGACATGAATATACTAGTATAGCATGACTTTTCTCTGTCAAGAAAACGAAAAGCATTTCCAGCTTTCACCTTTGCTTTATTACTGCCTTTCAAGAGATATTGACTGACAGTTATGAGTTTCCGCACGTAAAGCAAAAAGTTGAGCAAATAAAGCAACAGTTGAAAATTACTTTGAGAATTTACCACGTTTTCATACCCGAGGCATTGTCTCATGTTATGTTATGATGATAGGCTAGGCACAAGTTGTGCAATTCTAGCCTAGCTCGCGTCCGATTTACTTGATTGGGGAAATCAATAATTATTATATAAAGTCAACCGCACTCTCCAAATTATAAACGGGCCGGTATACTAAATGAAATATTATTGAGTTTCGGAAATGAACCGCATTTTTCTATCCTGCAATGCAACAACGAAGGAAAAACTAAATTCCAGTGTGGTATCATAATATTATAAATATTGACTTGACTCGTTCATTATAACATTTTGTTTTGCTTGCTACCAATTTCAATTTCACGGAACAAAACAGTCAATTTTATATAGTCAACTTAATACTTTTAAATAACAATTTTTTCAAATTATATATAAAGAGCAACAAAAACAACGACTTATTGAATTCAAGTGGATGAAAACATATTTTTTACTCCCATTCACCAATCTAAGCTAATTCTAGTTTTCTCTTGATTTAATCTCTGTATCTCTATCTTAGTATCATATCATTTCTGTGCTCCGATTAAGTATTGATATTTTTCGACCTGACTGAAACACAAAACAACTTAAAGCCAAACANTTTTAAGGTAGGCAATTTCGTAATTGAACTCTTCTATTTTGGAGAAATGCATATTTAAAAAGTTTCACCAAATTTATCTAACCAACGTTGAAAATGGAGACTGGAAACGAAACAAATTCTGCCAAACAATTTTAACAAAGACAATAGAAGACTGCAATGTAGAAATGACACTGTTCTGAAAGTAACTAAAAGAGAGACATTTTCTTATCTCAGCGGCATGCAGCCAATTGAAACTGAAATTGACTGCTAAAGTTGATATTTACTCAGCTCTCAACCGCATTAAAAATGGACGACACTATGCCCTCTGATTAATGCAGGGTTTCGTGCTCTGCCGCTCCATCTGCGGCTCAGGCAATTTCTCTCTTGTCGTTTATAAAAGATAAATTTTAGATTAGGCAGAAGACACTATACTAATAACGATGAGGGGAAGTTCGAGCAGCAGCCCTTTCGTGCTGCTGGTCTGGAAAAATTACAAGCTGCAAACGAGACACAAGATCCAAACAGTGACGGAAGTGTGTCTCCCTCTGCTCTTCACAATTGTGCTGGTAATAGTGCGAAATATCGTGCCTTCCAAACATTTCACAGAGCCGACCATCTACGATCCACTGGAACTCGAAAATAATCCTCCGAGCGTGATCCGCTACACCTGGTAAAAATACTTTTTCTTCCTCACATTTTTATGACAAGAGTAAAAAATTTCGGACACTAATAAAGTCATATTAATATTTTGCCTAATGAACTCGTCTCTTGCAGCAGGGAGATTTTCTACTCGCCAAATACTTCGCTGGCACAGTCTCTAATGGAGAAAGTGAAAAGCCGCTACTTTGACAAAGTCGGCTTAAAATATACCTGTAAGTTTTTCTCATTTTCTTAAGAAACAAATTCATTACAAACTCCCAATCCCATCACTCATTATTATTTAGTCACTCCGATGGAAACCTGGGAGGCGATGGAACAAGCGTATAAAAAGTCCGCGGAAAAAGTTGATATTCAGGGCTCATCAGACTTTGATGCAACAAGTCCAGTTTTGGCTGGTGTGGCATTCGAAAATCTCTTTGATAATGAATCATTACCCTCTGATATTCGCGTGAGTTGCAGCTCATTACTAAAAAAACTTTTTTTATTACCTAGATGAATGTTAATACCTTACAATTCTAATTTTCCCCAGTACACGCTTAGATTTCCTGCGAATCAAAGGAGCTCGTTTGACCTGCTCACAGAGAGATTTGGAATTAAGTCGGCGTGGTTCACGGAAATCATTTACCCCCTATTCCAATTATTCGGTCCCAGGTCAAAAGGTGACTCGACTGGTGGACTTCCGGGTTACTATGCAGAAGGATTTCTCTATCTGCAGTATGCGATCGACAGAACTATCACAAGGGAGGTTCTCGATGCACCGGAAGTTGGGAACTATGACCAGCAACAGATTAAACTGCAACGATTTCCTTACAGGCCTTATTATGACGACAAATATCTTTTCGCACTTCAAGCCTGGCTCCCAATGGTAATCATGCTGAGTTTTGTTTATCCAGTGATCAATATCACAAAGTCGATTGTCTACGAGAAAGAGAAACGACTGAAAGAGTACATGAAAATGATGGGACTCAACAACTGGATGCACTGGACAGCCTGGTTCACCAAATGCTTCATATTCCTTGCCACTTCGGTAGCCATCATGAGCATTTTGATGAAGGTAAAGTGAAAATTTTGTCCTTTCAAGGCAAGGTAACCTTTTCAAATTTCACATTCGTTTTATTTTTTCAGATGAAATTCTCCAAATCTCAGGAGCTTGCCGTTCTGCCCGCGAGCGATGGAACGCTGCTCTTTTTCATACTCTGTATTTTCTCCTTCCAAATAATCTGCTTCACCTTCTTCGTTTCCAGTTTATTCTCCAACGGTATGAACTCTCATTTTCTCCGAGAGTCTCACTTTTCATTTTCAATTTTCAACTTGAATCAACAAAGGAAAAAATAAACTTTACTTTCTTTTCCCCAGCGAATGCGGGTGCGACTGCCGCTGGAACACTTTGGTTCCTGCATTACGTCCCTTATGGCTTTCTCCAGCCGCAGTACAATCTCCTCTCCAGATTCACAAAGCTCGTCTGCTGCTTTCTCAACAACACGGCGGTAGCCTTTGCCTGCCAGATTCTCTGCTTTGTGGAGGGAAGCGAGGAGGGATGTCAGTGGTCCACGATTTTTCGTGCGTCAGGGCCAGACGACAACTTTTCAATGGGAGACTGCCTCTTCATGATGGTCCTCAATGGAGTGGTCTATCTGGTCATGGCCTGGTACATTGAAGCAGTTAGACCCGGGGAGTACGGGGTTCCCTTACCTTGGAACTTCTTGTTCACGGTGAGAACGAATGCACAGGATGAGTGTCCGTGAGAATTTACTTTTTCCTAAAACACGCCAAATTAACATGACAAGAGCATTCACGCACCACACCACCGTCACGACGCACATTATGTAAAATGGTGGCCCCCTAGGAGAAAAGTAACACCTACGCATAGTTAATTTTAGAGATGATAAAAAAAAGAATTTTCGTAACAGAAGTGGTACTGGACTGGAACCCCTGTTCACTCTGTCATTGTGAAGGACGAAAATGAGAATGAAAGTGATATGAGAAATCCCCTTTTTGAGCCGGAGCCGAAAAACCAAGTGGCCGGGGTTCAAATCAAGAACATGTCAAAAACGTACAGCAACGGGAAAAGTGCCGTCAGGAATATGACTCTGAACATGTATGAAGGTCAGACCACGGCACTACTGGGGCACAATGGAGCAGGGAAAACGACGACCATGAGCATTCTCACAGGTCTCTTTCCGCCAACATCCGGAACTGCTTACATCAACGGTTATGACATCGTAACGAATATGAATGCAGTCAGGTCCAGTCTTGGGCTGTGTCCACAACGTTAGTTTGTAGATACATAAATACCTATTTATAAGTGTTTGATTCAACCTTGTACATAAAAACATTTTTTTCACCTTTGCCCTTTTCTATTTGATGATGCATTTGTAGATGACGTGCTTTTTGATGAGCTCACTGTGGAAGAGCACCTCAAATTCTTTTCCCTTCTCAAAGGCTTAGACGCATCTCTTTTGGATGCAGAAGTGAATCGGATGATTGGAGCGTTGGGATTGGGAAACAAGAGACACGCTCAAAGTCACACTTTGAGTGGCGGAATGAAGAGGAAACTCTCTGTGGGAATTGCTTTCTGTGCTGGATCAAAAGTGATTACAATTATTATTTTTAAATCAGAGTCCACAATATTTATTCACATTTATTCATTTATTTAAATGCATTTTCCTCCAGGTCGTTTTGCTAGATGAACCAAGCTCAGGCATGGACCCTGGAGCGAGACGGGGAATCTGGGATTTGATCCAGAGCGAGAAAAAAGACAGAACTGTGCTGCTCTCAACACACTTTATGGAAGAGGTATGGAAATGACTAACGGAATAATTTTCTTTGGCTTTCAGATACTAAGATTGAAAATGGTTGATAAAAATTTATTTTTCAAAGGCTGATCTTCTCGGAGACCGAATTGCCATTATGGCCGAAGGGGAAGTTCAGTGCTGTGGGAAGAGTCTCTTCCTAAAAAAGAAATACGGTACCGTTATCTTTAGAAAAGAAACGTGACACTGGGAATTAAAAATAATACTGAAACTGAAAAAATATTTTTCTTCTAAACTTATTAAAATACTTCACTTGTTGCATTTAGGGGGAGGCTACCACTTGATTATCGTGAAGCAGCAAAACTGTGACGTGTCCAAGATAACCCAAGTTCTGCGAAAGACAATCCCGGATATCGAAATCGATCAAAATGTTGGCGCGGAGCTGAGCTACTCTTTACCAGACAACAAATCGCACTTGTTTTCAACACTGTTCCAAGAACTGGAGAATCGAAAGGCAGAGCTGGGAATTGCCAGTTATGGATGCGGGTAAAATGAATAAAAATGAAAGATTGATGGGATGAGATGAGAATTTCCTTAATAGTTCTAATCTTCGTCGTAACATTTTCTGTAACGCTAATTAAGCCTTGTAACAATGGAGGAAATCTTCATCAGGTAATTGGAAATCAATTCAACAAATTCCACCCAATTTTATAGCATCATTTATCAGAATTAAGTGAAAACTTTGTTTCTTCCAGAGTTGGAAAAGAAGCTGAGAGAAAGGCAGCTGGAATTGGGAGAGAAAATGACGCTGGAGAAAAGCACACGGCAGAGGTGCAGATGGACACGAACGATTCAACGATCCAGAAGGAACGTGATGACGCGGTTGCGGATGGAGGAAAAGAGGACAAGCGTTTGACTGGCCCGATGCTCAAGTTCCAACAGTTCAAGGCGATGATTGTAAAGAAATGCATTTATGCATTTAGGAACCGCATCCTAATTTCCGCCCAGGTAGGTGAATTATTGAAAATGCTAATTTGATTCCGCTCGCTCGCTCCAGGTTGTAAACCACAATTTCATTGTGATTTACTACGCGAAAATATTTTTGTTTGTGTCCTCTATTTATAATCAGATCAATGAATCGATTCGCCTTCTTTGTTATTTCAGATGGGAATTCCAATGCAGTACCTGGTCTCGGTTTTATTCATCATGCATTTTCTACCGGGGCTAATGGACCCACCGCCTCACTACTTAACATTAAAGGTACATAAATACAGAATGCCACTTTTACTCCCGAAAACTGTCCAACTTTGACAGAAAATTATAAGGAATTGCACTGCTGACATGAAAATTGCGAAAATATCTAAATTCTTCTAATAATCACAAACAGAGATATGAGAAACTGGGGAAAACCGTGACTGCGGTCAGATGTCCGGAGGAAAGCGACGTGTGCAAAGCTTACAAAGAATCTGTGGGTGAAAAGTTTGCCCTTCAACTCATAGATCAAAATCAAAGCTTTATCGAGTTTATTCTGGAAAAAGTAACTTTTCTTTTTTCTTATGTACATTTGATTACCCTTGTCGCACACAGAGAATCTCTTCTTGATACACATTTTGGTGTTTCATGTTCCATGATCCCTATGAGTAACAAAGATGAAAAGGAAACTCGTGTTTACTTTCAATTTAGGCGATGAAGGACTTGGTGTATCTGAACTACAGATACATTGTCGGGTTTGACGAGCGACCCTCTTCAGACTCAAAATCAGACAGGAATTCGAATGAGCTCGTGGGCTTCTTCAACAATCAGCCTTTCCATTCGCCACCACTTTCACTAAATCTAATGACAAACGCCCTGCTTCGACCCAAGAATTACACGATCCATCTCACAAACCATCCATTTCCTTACACGGGTCTTGACACTCTGAAAGAGGCTGGTCGTCTGTACACGATTGGTTTCCAGGTTGGCTACAACGTGGCCGTGGGAATGAGTTTTCTTGCCTCCGGTTTCGTTGTCTTCCTAATTCAAGAGCGCGAGTGCAAGTCGAAGCACATTCAGTTCGTCTCTGGGGTCGAATTACCTCTCTTCTGGATGTCCAGCTTTTTAATAGACCTGCTCAACTTTCTCCTTTCCGCCGTTACCATTCTGATCGTACTGCAAATCTTCCAGGTGGAAGACTTTCGTGCACTCCACGTTCAAATCATTCTCTTCCTTCTTCTACTCTCATACGGCCTTGCCGTTATTCCATTGATGTACCTCTGGTCGTACGCTTTCACCATTCCAAGCACCGGCTTCACAAGAATGGTCATGTTCAATATATTTACGGGTAAATACGTCTCTACCCACACATTTGCAACATACCTTTACTAAGTACACTCACATTGTACATAAATACAGAGAGAAATTACTTTTCTCTCCTGCAGCCCCATCTTTTTCACATCATTTATTACATTACAAAAGTTGTTTTCTTTTTTTATAGGATTTGCCACAATGCTCACAGTGGTGGTGGTGCAAATACCCGAGCTGAGACTGGGCTATGTTGGAGATGCGCTCAACAAGATATTCCTTATTTTTCCCAATTACGCGCTTGGAATGGGCATAGTTCAAGTATCGACAAATTTCCAGCTCTCCAAGCAGTGTCCCAAGTTTAACCTTGGCTTTCTCTGTCCAGCATTCCCCGACTCGTTTTGTTGTGCAAAGCGTAAGGAAGAAAAGGGACATTTTTTTATCTCTCTTTCTTTGTTGATCTGCCGTATTATAGCAAACCAATGGCATCATCAGACTAATGCATTTCCATGCGAATGTAAACATGTCAAAGTGTGACATGCCTTTTCCTTTCTTTCATCTACTTTTCCAGTGAAGCCCAACTATTTGGATTGGGATCCTTCTGGAGTCGGCATGAACGTCGTGTACCTTCTTATTTCATCTCTGTTCTACTCCACCATTCTACTAATATACGACGGCAGACTCCTCTCCAGAATTATTCATTCCTACAAAGGACAATCCAAAGTTTACTCTTCTCCTACTGAGAATCAGGATGATGACGATGAAGAAGTTGAAGGTAGTTTTTTTGTAAACCTCCGATGTCTGCCTTTCTCTGTCTCCGGTTTAGTTTATGTGCACATATTATCACTTACTTGAAAGACACTTTTTCCCTTTTTATTCTAGCCCAAATCGAAATCCTTAGTAAAAAAAGTAAATCTGCTTTAGTTTGGCCTTGTAATGTCACTACTACTACATACTACAAATTAATCCTTTTATACAAACAGATTTCGTTTTTGCATTTCAGACCAAATCGGATTCGAAGATCCCGATGTTCTGTCAGAGAGTCGGAGAATTAAGAACGCAAATCTTTCCCAGTTATTCCAAACAAGCAATCTCGTGTTGAGGTATGGAAAACACAGAAAAGTCAATTTAGGATAATTACGTATATGATTACTAAATAATGCTTAATTTTTTTTTAGAAATTTGACTAAATACTACTCCAACTTTTTGGCTGTTGACCGGCTCAGCTTGGCAGTAGGAAAAGGGGAATGTTTTGGTTCGAGAATCATGAAAAGCTTTCTCTTATGTAAAAAGAATTTCTATTACAGTAGAAATTGTTTTTTTTTTCATGTAATGTAGGTTTACTTGGAATCAATGGCGCTGGGAAAACAACAACCTTCAAAATGCTGACTGGAGATCTGCCCGTGTCCCGAGGGGATGCATTTGTCGTTTCCTTCAGTGTGAGCAGGGAGTTGCGAAAAGTTCATGAAAATCTGGGTTACTGCCCGCAGTTCGATGCCGTCATTGGCGAGCTGACGGGCAGGGAAACAATTTGGATGTATGCAAGACTCAGGGGGATTAAAGAGAAACTTATCAACAGTCTCGCAGACAGACTTGCGAGCAGGCTTTTATTTTCCCAACATATCGACAAACTTGTGGGCGCCTATAGGTAAATAAATCGCAATGACAAACAAGACCTTTACGTTCTCATGCTCTCTATAAAAATCCATTTTCAGCGGAGGAAACAAAAGGAAACTATCCACTGCCATTGCTCTCATTGGAAATCCACCGATTGTGTTTTTGGATGAACCCACCACAGGAATGGATCCCGTGGCCAGGCGCCACTTATGGACTACCATCTCCCAAGTGAGGGATTCCGGAACCTCCATAATCCTCACTTCGCACAGCATGGAGGAATGTGAAGCGTTATGCTCTAGACTAGCAATCATGGTAAATGGAAAGTTTAGATGCTTGGGGTCTCCGCAAGAGTTAAAAAGCAAATTTGGACAAGGCTACACATTAATTGCACAAACAGCCATTGCAAGTTCTGATGATGAGGCTTTCAGCGAAACGAAAAAGGCAAGTGGAAAATTCTTTTGAGGCAATAACAATAACAATAATAATGAGAAAAATGATAATCAGAATGAATGGAGACAATTGATAATAACCATAAATAACAGGATCGGAACGGCTTCCAAAATAATCCCCCTTTTGTGAAGAAACCGGATGGGAAAGCATGGGAAACTGAGCTGCACCATTTACGTGCGTACATCGAGGAAACTTTCCCAGGATGTGTGCTGAAAGACATTCATCCGGGATATGTGCACTACCACATCACAGCTTTTGACGCTACTTGGGGAAAAATGTTTGCTGCGATGGAAGTGGCCAAAGGGAAATTCAACCTGGAGGCTTATTCTGTAGGACAGACTAGCCTTGAGCAAGTCTTTCTCAATTTCACCAAGGGACAAAAAACCGTTGACTCAGCGCTCACGAGAAAACGTCCCAAAGGAATTCTCAACCAATTTAAAAATGTTGTTAAACCGAATTCCTAATTTTAGCCCTTAATGTTAACTGTTTTAACGTTAAGAAGACGCGTGTGTTTGAATGAAAATAAATGCACGAATGAAGTTTCTCCAAACTCGAAACGAAACCCTCTCGAGTCTCAACTCGTCGTTTCATTCAAGGTTGCTAACTAACACAAATTAAGTACTAAATACATTTACTAATGAGCCCGATTACTTTAAAATAAGATTCATATCAAAGGAATAAAAATTGTTCCATCAATTCAATCTCAATGTAGAAAGCAAGAATTTTGAAAAACACGAAAAACAATAAAAAGTTGGATTTGCATGAAGAGGATAGCATTTTTACACTGCACGCGCATCCTTCTTTATAGAGTTCTGACTGAGCATTTCTTTTTAAACTTTCATTCCTAACTTCGAAGAATTAGGTCACTTCCGGTTCCCTTCTTTTTCATCTTTTATATCTTAGCATGGCAAACTTAAGCATGGGCGTCTCCGCCACCGCCACGATATCAAAAAGTCACCCTTCGGTCTTTTTGTTAAAAAAGAAAACGGAATTGCACCGGTTCATCAAGGAGGCACACCAAGGCGAAACTATTCCCGGAAACGTGCACCAAAGGCAGTACCGAAATGGCAGACTCAAGTAAAATGACCCCTGACCCCATTATTAAACTTTCAAATATTTTTACTTACTTAATGTGCTTCAATGAATGAACAAACCTACATAGACCTAGGGGAATTCACGACTACCAGAATCTGCAGTGGGACCCGACCGTTTACCGCGGTAAAACGTGGCGTGACTTCCGGGAAAAGAATCTTCCACCTTACACGACCACCGTCGACTTCAACAAGTTTTGTTGCTCGGAGTGTCAAAAACTGGACAGAGATGATCGACATAAACCTAGATTTCGTCACAACAGAAAATCTGCTGCCGCTCGGGTGAAAGTCGGTGGAATTTTCCTGCCCACTGATAGCGAGGCCCTTGTCGATGAATACACAACGAAACCGGAACGGCGGAACAAATTCGACGAGACGTATAAGCAAATGCTGCCCTTCATCGTGGAGGAGGAGGTAATTCATGAGTACAGGGAAGCGCACACCCAATCTGACGAGACCTGCGAGGATCACTGCGATCGCCACAAAAAACATGGCGCCCATTCCAGTCACCACAAAACTCAGCTAGGACCTTCCAAAGGCGTCCAGGCGATTGTCGGGGAAAATGAAAACGACATGGCGTCGATTGTGGGAGATATCGGGACAAAAGTGATATCGCAAAGCTTGACCGAGACCGTGGAGGAGATGCGGCTTCGCCAAATAAGAGCGGAAATAAACCCGTACATGGAAGGGCGTGCCATGAGGGAGTACAACAAAATGAAAATAACGGAAGCAGAATTATTCAGGTCGATGGTCACAGCAAAGGAAAAGACAATTTTGTTCAGTCAATACGAGGACATGCAGGACGCGGAGGAATTTATCGGCGCCATTACATTCTCCGTTAACGTTTCCACTCGACTTTTCACCGAAACTCTGACTAACCTTAGACGAGAGAATTTCTTTGCAATAGAGTCCAAAGGTTCTTCAAATCGAACCTTACATTCAAAAAAAACAATTTTTATACTTAACAATTAAACCCCAATTAATTTTTTTAACGCTTCATTTTTCAGATATTGAAGATAAGTTCAATCGATGGATTCATATGGAAAAGGCCTTCCTCAGAACTCTTTCTCCCTTTAATCTCCTCGATGGTACAGTTAATTATGACCGTTATTAATTAATGTGTGGTTAATTAAATGACACTTTAACATTTAACCATTTTAATTTTTATTTCCTTCATTTCGCAGACATTATTCTAAACGCGATAAATCTGAGAGGGAATAGTGAAGAAGTTCCTCCAGTCCCAGTTCCGGCCAACTCTCATGGGACCTGGGACGATCCGGAAGATGCTCTGGAAAAAGGAGTCGCTTCGGATGACGATCTACAGAGCGTCTACTTTAATGCTCGTGACTTTGACCGTCCCAGTTTCGCGGAGGAGTTGAATAAGAGAAAGTCGAAAAACCGTCTACCTTCTTAATTACAATAATTTAGAAGAAGGGACAAA
>VYYJ01005018.1:0-11975 GCA_021029165.1 Cyphoderus albinus
CAACCAACAATGTTCTCTGCAACATAATCATGAATGATAAGCAAGACATAGTCAAGGAATCTTTTGCATTTGCAACGGCAGTCACTTTACCTGAAAGATTCTTGAAGAAGCTGCGGCTGTTCAGCTATTAGCAAGATTTTGCAGTGCTCATTTTTTGGGTTTGGGGCTTGTTAATATTGCCCTTCGTTGTTGGCAGTTTTGGTATTAGTAATAACTAGATGCACCTTGGGTATTTTTAATGATGATAACTTAACATGTTTATTTTGATTCTGGCTTAGCTTCATCTGAAAATAAAATAGGTATTGTAATGATAATCAGGAATATTTTTCATGTAACGTTATGCGATGAACACATTTATTTGCTATTTTTCCTTTTAAGGATAAAAATATTAATTGCTTGTTCTTTCTTACCCCATAATGTTTATTTCTTTACTGTCTCGGCCGTTTATGATGTAAAATATTTAATGATTTGTGTAAATCAGGTGTACAATTTTTTATAATCTGGGAACGGAGAAGTCTTTGTTTGTTTCTCTGATTTTTGAGCAAATAAATCTCATAAAGTGGATTTTTGACAAGTCAATTGGAATTTTGGATAAGCACCAGAAGAGTTACTGAGTACTGGCACAGCGTAAAACCAGATTTGAGTTTCAGGAGTTTTAAAATACATTCTTGGCTCATTTTTTAAACATTTTATTACAGGGACATTATTTCGACAGTGTTATTGTTATTGTTTTTATTATTTGTTTTATTGTTTCGCCCTCTTCAGGTCTGCGAGGGAATTGTCGCAATGCAAAGCCGAGGGGCATCAGTGAATGAGCCAGAGAATGTGATGATAAGTGCGATGATAAGCCCCAAATAATCGTGTTAGTTCGGATCACTTCATTTTTGTGGTTGTTTTTCTGCAATATGATACGACTTGCTACGCGTACCAAACCATGACAGGATGACATCCTGAGAAAAAATACAGTTTTCTTTTTTGTGGTGGTGAGCTTAAGGTAAGGGGAGTTGAGCTGACCCTTGTGTGCATTTAATCATTTAATGCACAATAAAATGTTAACATGGAGTTACCGAGTCTCATTAATTTTTCACTTGAAAAACAAAGTACGCTAGAAAAAGCTTCTGTTGTGTACATAAGGTATCAGGTTGCAATTTTACACCCAAAGGCTTCCTCATCCTCTCCTCACAGCAAAGAAAAAAACCAGATGTCAAACAAGAAATTTTTGTTCTTGTGTTGCATGACCACATACATGATAAAATAATGATAAGGGTCACCCTGGGTCCTCTCCTCATCGTATTTGTATACTGTCCATTTACCTCTCAGGATTTATATGCACACGCATTATTATTACTTTGAGATTGTCAACGACCGAATTATTAGTGAACATTAAATTTATATTGTGTGCAGTTGGGCACATCAGTTTCATTTCATTTCCCGTTTTTCTCTCGCTTCTTCGCTTCATCTTTCTTGAGAAAAGTAACGTTACGTTTTGGCTAGATTCTTTATTTACTTTAGATTTGCCTCTGCCAGCTAGCTTATCGATAATAGCAAAAAAACATCTCAGGTTAATAAAATAATGCATCATCAATAAGGTATAATATTTTAACTTTAATGTGGATTTTTATTGCACCGTTTAAATATTTGAGTCGTTATAGTCGTGAAGACGGGGAAATAATAGATGCTTCTTGATGTGTCTTCAATAATAATGATATCATATTATGACGGACATTATGGACACAATAAAGGAACAAGTTGAGAAAAGCTACCACAAAGTAATAACAATCAGTTTTATATTATATTACGTTGTTGGCGATGATACCCGAACAGTTTTAAGGGAGCAGCCAAAAAAATATTGTCTGTACATGCGTAAATAAGCCTAAATAAACAAGAACTGGCTGCTCGTTCTTTGAGAAAAAATTAAATATTATATTCCTGGCTTGGTTTTATTTACATTTTCATTTTTGCATAGGTCAAATCAGAAAAATTGAAGGCGAGCCCACTCGAAAAAAAATTTGAGCGGTATTATTTTTAATGTTGAGTCGATCCTAAATCCTAACCTGAGTCCATCTTTGAAAGGTTGCGTTTTGACTATTTTTATTTTTATTGCTGCCCGGTCTTCTTGAACCTTGCTTTCATTCGTCATGAATCATGAAGACGTTGAGATGAGAAGCATGAGGTAATCGAAGGTATTTATGGCCGTAATTTGTCTTGCAGTTGCAGCATTCCTTCATTCATCATATCATCAGTTTCATCAGCTTCATGCTTTTTGTGCTCACTTTAGCTTAAATACCAAACATTTTTGCCCATTTTTATTTTATTTCGAGTTTCATCCTTCCCCTTTGCTATTTTCAGTTTTGTTTTGTAACGTAACGCAACAAGAATAATTTTTATTCTCAACCTTGAAAAAGTGAAGGGTTACGTGAAAATTATCTTGCTACTTACTTAAAATAACTTACAAAACAAACTTTGTGGTGCCATAATATTCCTTTGAGAACCGATTGGGTGTCTAACTTTCAATCACGTACGTACATTACTTTTACAATGGATACAATGAAAAATGTGGATGCAGCGGACCTCCTCAATTTAAGTTACCTATTTATTTTTTTCAGTTAGTTTTTGGCATCTGTATGAAATTAAATGAACCCAGTTCACTTTTGATACGATAACTTAGTTACGGGTAACGCCTTCTTTTACAATTTTTTCCTGCGCACTTCGCTGACCATCGCCTGCCTGCATCACGCTTCTTCGTTTTTACCTTATCTCATCTAGGAATGCTTTTGGTACCGTACTCTTTTCATTCTCCTTAAGCTAGTATTTGTAGAAGGTGTACAATTTTAAAAAACTAAATTAAATGGGAATAGGAAATACTTTAAAATGCAATTTATCGGATTCAGTTAAAGCGTTCATTTTTTTAAACAAAAGAGGAAGATGTAATCTTTTTCCGACATGATGATACTCACGGTTCAGAAAATAACTGCTTATATGCAGAATGCAGTTGTTATTGCTTATTTGCAGAAGTAATGTCAGTAGAAATAAAACACATTAATTGTTATGCGCATTTTATAATACACTTACAGATATTGTGTGTATTACTCAATTACTTTTTCCTTTCTTTAGACTTCAAAAGATTTTAATTGTTTAAAAAATAATTTACGCTTTTCATTTCTTGCTTCAATACTGGCTTACGTAAAGACCTTCAAACCGGTAGGAACTTAAGAGCGTCTTGGTATTCTACGATTTGTGACAACGTTGAACTGACCCATTTGACATAAAAACATCTAAAATTGATCAATTGTGATTTTCTGCATCCTTTAACAAATACGTCGTTGATTTGATGTTATTTACCGTTTTACTCATTCATTGTGGTGTATATTGAAAATGAAATGACAAAAACATTTGAAGCTTTAAATTATGGGCTCAGTGAAGGTGCGCAAGGAACCAAAAATTCTCTTTTCTTCTGGCTCTTGTACACTTTTACAAAGACCACTTTATCGAATCCCCATTATAACATATAGCCTCAACTCATATAATCGCTATTTCGTCGTGTCTAATTCATCGTCGTAAAATTTCACCGTGGCTTAAATTCATCGTCTCCTTAATTCACCTTCGACCAAACAACATATTCTCCTCATTTCATCGTTTCAACAAACTCATACCAGGTGCATTGTCAACGGTAAATGAGGAGCAATATTTTCCAAGATGTATATGAAAATGATTTGGCATACTTTTTGTGCATAATTAGTAATTAATTACTGAATGTTTAATTCATATGCTAATGATTAAAGAATCAGGTAAATCACCGTGCATATCGGCTAAATATGTAAGAGAATGCAATGGCTACATCCACCAGTAGCATTTTTATTCTCTTCAGAGCAAGTCAAGAAATTGTAGCAATCCCATAATTCCTGAATTCGATAGTGAGTCAGTAGAATAAACCGGGTTAACGCAAAGAGGCAAGCGGAAGCTGATGGACGAAAAAAGACATTCCTATATTTTTAACAACAAAAATAAAGCAACAAGAAAATATTGGACATGTACATACTAACACAAATTGTCCGAGCCGGTTACGTCTTGCAATCTCACAAGTAAGGGAAAGTGTTAGTGCCACATATGAAAGGCTAATTAAATATTTTGGAGTGAGTTAATTGGAATTAATATTTAACTTAAAATGAAGGAACTGGCAGAAGCAATGAGTGTCGGTTGTACCGGAAACTGGCGGAAACAATCATGTCCACAGTTCTAGAAGGAGTCGATCTTTAAGTTTGTGCATTACTGCCCAGTGACAAAACAATAAAAAATAACAAAAAGATGGACAAATTCTATTAAGAAAATTGAACCCAAAACAAAAAAGGACATTTTTGTAGAAGACCTCCTCCACGCAAGAGGAGACACATTCTTAATTTTTGACTCTGGAGACGACGATCGACTATTAATACTTGCATATTCTTTGATTAAAATTCTAAACGCAGGATAGACTCCGATAATGATTGTTAGTTTATGTACATATGTATATTATTGCATTTATATTATTTAAGATCTAAATTATGTAGACTGTGATTTTTAAAAACTCGATAAATATACATATTGTGAATATGTAATATTAAAGCATCTTATTATTTTCTGAATGCATCTTGGAAATTATTCATTATTGAATTATAATTCACTGTTCAGTGACAATGCACCTGGGATGAGTTTGTTGAAACGATGAAATGGGGAGAATATGTTGTTTGGTCGAAGGTGAATTAAGGAGACGATGAATTTAAGCCACGGTGAAATTTTAGGACGACGAAATAAGGAGACGATGAATTAGACACGACGAAATAGCGATTATATGAGTTGAGGCTATATGAAATACGGGGTTACCCACTTTATCGTCACATATAGCTGTTCATGCCCATGCACTAGTCACCTGTGATCGGGTCAGAGAACCTTAATAGGATTAAATTAAGTGATCTTCAAATCTTCAAGTCAAACGATGATCATGATGATGGAGCGATTAAGTGAAACTAAAAGCCTTGAATGAAATGAGAATGAATCCATATTAATTATGTACATATTTAGCGAAAAGCCATATAAGTAAAATTTTCCACTTCGTCTTCCCTCAGAATCGCAATTTTATGACTTGTCCATTTTCATTATTTGCCATATATCAAAAACAGTCTAGTCACGAGTCACGGTCTACATACCTCAATTAAAGATGACATGATCAGATCAGATCGTCAGATCAAGTTCAATGTTTAAAAAACGTTGCTCACTACGATACACACTTTTATGTGCAGATGCACAGAAAACGTAGACAGGGACAAAATGTATTATTGCAATTATTACTTTTTAACTCAACTAAAATATTCATTTTCATTTAGATGAATAGATTATCTATCAATGATGAATGAACAAAGCAATATATTTTATTGTCTGTCCTTTTATTCTTATAAATATTTACATGGCGTGTTCATTCATTAAGCAACGGTTCATTGTTATTCCATTAACGCTACTGCTGCGACATCGACAAGAAAAATTAGATTGGCTCCCTTCGTCCATGTCATGTCATGTCGCTGTAAGCGCTTGCCCCAAGAGAGATGTGATTGAATCGAGCGTTTTGAAACTGAATCTGATTTGACTTCTTTTCTTGAGTCAGGAACAAGTTGCCAAAATAAGGTGCCTGAGGACATTCAGAGTGATTTTTAGTAATGGTGTTTGTTTGATGCAGTGTCTTAGAAATTTGAGACGATAAGCGTTCTAGAATGTTATTATTGCATTATATTAGAGACACGGATTTAATGAGCTCCACCATCATCACATCACCCACAGTATGCAGTGTACAGTTACAGTTAACTTTTGCAGTTATGTAGTTAGCATTTAGCAACTTGACTTTTGAACAAAATGTCCACATGTGACGGCATCCTAAAAACATTCTTTTTCAGCTGATTAGCCTACTTCATCTTCATCAGTTTTTTTATTCATTCGTTTCGTTATCAATTTTTTTCTGTTTGTTTTTAACTTGTTCGAAACATCTGTCGACGGTCGTGAATCGCGTGTTAAAGAAATTCCCTTTAACGGGACGCGCAGTCGCAGAGAAAAAGTAAGAAATGAAAGAACGAAAAAGAAAACTTGATTAGTAAAACTAAATAAAAATTGACTCAAAGATTCTAAAGTCAACTGAAGACTTGACTTGAAGAAAAGTAAAAGCCTGTAATTAGCATTTTCAATTGAGATAATGTAATATAATAACAATAGTATGAACATTTTTTTAAAAACGAAGATAGTAAAATGCTGCTACCACTTTTGATTTTTTGGCTTCGCTAACTAAAGGTAAATAAAAATAAATAAGTATCAAATCAACTAAAGTGGAAGTTGACTTGAGGAACTGGCTTTTTAATGTACCGTTGACTTGCCTGCACTTTGCTGTTGTTGTGTACAGAAAATATAAAATATTATTTTGATTAATCGAGTGACATCCATTCATCAAAAGAGATGAAATGTGCATAGGTAACATGATTTGTGTGAGCTTCAGCATCGAGCAGGGTGAAATGAGAAACATGAAACAAAAAATTTTCTCAGGCTGTTTTTTTATATTTTGTCGCTTATGCGTTTGTTGAGAATGCGAATGTTAATGTTCTTGGGAAAATATTGTAAACAGAAATCGATGGATGCTTGACTTCACTTTACCTTTGACACAAGACTAACGCACTGCCGATTTTAAAAATCAAACATGATAATAATAATATGTTTAAAAAATGCTGCGAACATACGCACAATTTGCAGCAATAAATAAATATGGTACGCACATGAAATAATAATTTAATGTAATAATAATAAGAAAAGTACATATTTAAGTGGCGGAAATTTTACTCGTATACATAGTCATCCTCAACAACACATCATGATAATTTTCATCGCACAAAGAAGAACGACAACTTTTTTTCGCCTCTTCCGGTTTCAGAATCGATTTTGCTTTGTATCTGTTCATTTTACAAAAAGTCGTAATTCTTTGTTTTGTTCTGTGATTGTGTTATCATCAAAACATTGTAACGTTTGTTTGTAATCATAAATAATCACTTTGTGTATACTTAATTGTTGCAGAAAGAGGAATGTCTCTATTAAATAAAAATGCTACGTTTTGTTATGATGATGATGTGATGAAATGGAGTAAAAATGTTCATCTATGCAAAGCTAAACTAACATTTTGTAAAAATGTAATTTCGCATGGTTCTGTTGTTTCTGTCATAAAAAAGAGTTATTTGTTCTCACGAATTGATTTTTGTGTCATTTTTGTTTAAGTTTAATATTTTTTTTGTACGGGTGACGCCTTGCAAATTAAAAAAGTCAATAAAATCTGCAATAATAGCGTAAAATATGTATTTTTGTGGAACAAGACGAACAATTTTTATAGATAAGTTGACCAACTTTTTTTTAAAACTGGAGCAATCCTAGACGAAGAAAATTGTTAACATGCAACTTCCTGGTTTGAACAAAATGAAATAAAAAATGTTACAGAGGATTACTTAATGAAAGGGAGCATCGTGATTTGTTAGTTGTGAATGAATCATATAATAAATTATTGACATGACATAGTCATGGGTAATCTGTCTCTCCGAGTTAAAGTTAGATAACAATTAAATATGTCACCCTCTTACTTAACTAGTTTTTGCACCAAACTTAAAACATAATAAATATGGGGAATTTGAAAAAGTCTAGTTTAGACTCATTTATTATTTATGATTTAGAAAAGATTTCTTAATTAATGACAGACACGACTTTCTTTGTAAGTTTGATACCATATCTGATAGCATTGCAGTGCATTGTTTGTAAGTAGGTAGGTACGTATAAATAACTTGACACGAAATGCCGTCACTTATCAGTTATCTGTTGTGTGGAATGTGTCCATTAATTCACAATAGAACAGGTAATCCATCATCCTCCACTTCACATTTCGACCTAACCCGAGGCAAAGCTCCTCATCCTCGCCATGTCATAAAAATACAGCAATGACAAAAAGAAGATTGCAGAAGAGGAGAGAACCATTTTTTATAATCCATTATTTCTTTACTTTAGTTCAAAAGTAATAAATCCACTTGTCTTTTTCTGTCTTGGTTAAAAATCAACAACACCAAAAGCCGGTAAGGTAAACCCACCTACATTCTATTAAAAAAAAGAAAATGATCAACGTAAAAATAAAAAAAGGAATGCAGCAAAGTATGCAATCAGAAAATCATCCGTATTAGGAATCTCATCAAGATCGTATCAAAATGTTATTTTTTTGCTTATCTATTTTAATTATCGTCATCATGTCATCATCAATGAGAATGAATTTTTCTCGCTACAAAAGCAAAGTGCACCAGTGGATTTTCACAATCAGTCCATCATCTCCAAAATGACTCTTTCCAACAAAAGCAAAATTGGTCTGAAAAATTTTCCTTGGGAGAGATCGAGTCTTTCATTGAATTGAATTCATGCATGATTCATGATGAAGAAAATGATATATGATTTGCTAACTGTCACCTTACAGTTTATTCATCGATAAGTTCATGCACTACTAGCAACTAGCACTACACTTTGATAAGCACAAGGTAGGTATTTGACCACAGAAGTGGAAGCAAGCGGCGTGGCAGGGCATAATCGATCGATAATAATTAAAGAAATTGATCGTATTTTTTTGTTGCTCGCTCACAGTATCTCAACTCTCAACTATGTAATTATTCTCATTAAATGCTAAACAATTTCTGCTCGCGATTTTCTTTTCTAACGACTTCCAATTTTTATCCCTTTTCAGATTCGCTAAACTAATAAATTAGAATGCGGCATTCATTTCAGTCATCCATTGATCCATTTTCTCCATTCTATTGTGCAGTGCCGTGTGTGTCCTCACCAAAACAAGATAGTAATCAAAATCATTATCAATGCGTATCTCTCTATTCTATTAATGGCCGGTCATTGCTTTTTTGAGTGGAGTTGATTCAGTGATTAGCGAGAAAGTCAGAGCAAAATTGGTATTGATAATTATTTTTTAAGTTGTGAAAAGTGTAGCACTTTCTTAAGTGAGTGTGCACCAACAGTTTATTAATTGGCTCTCTAGCTGAGACGCTGAGATAATGATTTTTTTTTCTTTTATCAAGCCAACTTTGGATTTAAATTGGTAGCCATGATTGTGGACACAGGACAAGGTCAGATAGAGTCATTTGTGTTCCATTCATTCATTGATTATTGCATTTATTGCCGCGACCGCTGTGTTCATGTGAAATTTATAATTTGAAAAAATTGACAAGTTTGCGTCGTAAAAATAACAATAGGCCAATAACCATTTGACCATTACCAAAGACAAAAATGTGTGTCCACAAAATCATAACCGGTGTACCTAAGTCACTTAGCATGCAGGACACACAACAGACGCACTTTGTCAAAAACATTTTTTCGCTGGCTTTGAGAAAGCAAGCTAGATGAAAAAAAGAAATTGACAAGCGATTTTAATTGTCAAACAATCTCATAAAAAGTAATTTCATTTTGATCCTTTCTCTGAATATTTTTTTTCTTTTAGTAGCAGCTTGTCATTTAGCTACCTACAAAGAAGTTTTTGCATTTCATCATGTCTCATGTCTCGTGTTGAAAACAATGTAGTCAGCTAGCTAAAATGTTTTCGAACAATCAATTGTCTTTCTTTATCGATTTAATAATTGACCAGTTTAGTTTAATATAAAAAAGGTAATTTAGTTAAAGCTTGAATTGTGCTGTGCACACATTTAATATCTTTCTGTGGCTGTGCGCGCATGTGGCCAATATTAGACTGGTTTTTGTTTGCGCCTTTTTTTACCAAATGTAAAACTGACAGATGAATGAAACACCGTATCAGAAAATAGACAGACTGGTTATTATTACTGTAGGTTTTTAAAAATTCTTAAACTTTCATCATTTAAATTACTATTACCATTATGCATACTTTGTGTTTATGTACGTCCATAAGCCGCACACGAGCTGTGTCCATTAAAACCTTTACAGCAACGAATGGAAAGCGGTTGACGGTTTCTCCCTTTCGTTTCTCACTTTTCGCTTGAGCTGGTTCAAAAGTATTAAAAGATTTTGATTTTAACTAACTAATTTTCTTGTGGCTTCCCTGTTGAAAATTCATTATCATCATTAACGTCTTATCAGACTTGATAATCTCAACCGGTGAGGAAAGGATCTCACACTTTTTAAAAAAGTGAACACTTGTTGAATATTTTTATGAAAATGATTTTTCAATCATAAAGATATTAATTTAAATATGAAAAGAAGAAGTCACCTCCTCAGTTTCACCAGCCGAGCCATGGTGCAGTGGCCCAATCATACGTACATGTGGCAAATGGGCGAAGTCGACAAAATGCAATTACCTAAATATTTATTCTTCAAAGGATTAAATATGTAATCTGTCTACTTAGGAAGTTTAGTTCGTAAAATTGAGTGACAGACTGGTCTTGACTTCAGACATTCGCACTAGACAACAACTTTTCCCGATATTTTTGATGATAGGCATCTTATTTACTTGAAGATTAATCTTATGAAACCTGTTACACGTTTGATTGGTTTTGGCTCAGAGTTAAGGCTCATCGCCACCATGAGCCACCCATCAAGTCTACAGAAGCTACTAAAAATGGTCAGAGCAGACGAAAATACTTTAAAAACAATAAAAATTAGGTAGTTAACAGTCAAAATCGTCATACAAATGACAAAACAATGGACGCTCACAGTGGAGATGTGAACGTGGACGTGTGCATTTTAAATACCTAAAACGATGACTTTTCCACAAAAGAAGAAAGTATCTCATTCTCATCCTTCAACGTCATCATCCAATAGTAAAAAATTATTTTATTTTGAAACACCAACTTGAGGAGACACAATAAAGACAAAAGGCAAAAAGTTGCAAAATAAAAGAAAAACTCGTTAGATAAGTTTTACGGTTTGAATTTAAATTTAACGAGATGAGTTGCGCGACTCGACTCGCGTGGTTCGGTTCGTGAAAAGGCTATTTTTATGGTTACATTGGCCGCTGAGGAAATATCAAAGAGTGGGAGGAATGGATGACGGTGTAAATTCAAAGGGAATATTAAATAATTTTTTTGCCAAGATTGACATTTTCTAGAATATAACGGACACTGACGGGGTGATATAAGTTTTATTTTTTACCTCTCCAACTTCAATTTGTTACGCAAACCCACAGAAATACATGTACATATTTAGTAGCTCATTAAAAATTACTGGTCTAGCAAATTCACACCCAGTTATCATTTTATTAATTTTGAATTTGTTTTGTTTTTGGACACACGGACGGAGTGCAGCGCAGCGTTTCTAATTTTAATTTGAAAATGCTTGTTTTGGTGGAAAGGGAAACTAATTATGAAAATCATATCATAATAATTACATATTTTGTGAAAATTATATTCTATTTTAAAATGCAATGGGGAAGAAGTTCAGGAAGAAGAATTAATAAGTATCTAACTAAAAATAAGAATTTCGAAATTTGTATTTTTTCTAAGTTTATTTAACTTGTTTCAGTTTAGTTGAATACAACGCCAAGTGTGGCCAATTAAATTTTTGCTGGCACACGGCTTAATAAAATAGGTATAATTTTTACGTAATCTTGAAGATCCAAAAATGACCGCATTCATGTTCCTTCTATACCAAACCAACTACCGAAGCAGTCGATAGAATGCTAAAAATAAGTTGTAAATTGTGCATCTGTACAAATATGAAAATTTTTAATTAAGTGAACGTCTTGTTTAATTTTCTTGTATACACAGCACAGCTACAATTATATTTAACTACATTGCAGACATACTAGAGAAGAGGTACGATGAGTGCCCCACTTTTTTCTTTTGTTTGTGACAAACAGGTGATTAACTTTTTCATGTTGTTTTTATTTGCCACTGGTAGAGAATTTAATTGTGAACAAAACGTATATTTTCAATTTTGTGTAAAATGAGACGAAATCAGTTAAAAAGAGCGGA
>VYYJ01005019.1:0-11974 GCA_021029165.1 Cyphoderus albinus
TGAAATGGATATTGCTGAAACTTGGGGTACAATGGTTGACCATTTCTTTTGTCAATTGCTCGAATCCAGTTGTCCCAAATGCACTTTCGAAAATCATCCTCTGGTATATTTTTTCGTAGCACCATGGTAGAAATTATGTTGCCTCTTGGAGGAATCTTTTCGAATAATTCACATCCTAGAATAATATCAAACGGGCCATACATTTCACCCAAATCTGGACGAAGCAGCTTAGCCAAAATTATCACAGCAAAACGGACAACATAAATTGGAGTTAATAGAAGAAGTACGACTGCACCATTTATAGAACCCAATATTCCAATTAATGTCCACAAAACATAAACTGGAATTAGTTTGAAATCTACAGATTTACTTTCACCTTGATGTGCCGCCATTTTTTCTAAATATTTAGGTAAATTCCTGGTCTCCGTGTAAAAATCTCAATTTTGCGAGAAAACTTCACCCACATTTAGTTGATCTATGCCAAAACTGAACTGAACTGATGATCCTTTTTTATATGAAAATATTTGTACCAAGAAACCAATTTTGCATTACTTTTTTAAGCTGAAGAAGGTGGAATCAAATTGTGATGTGTTTCGATAAGACGGCAAAGTGAAATGATTAAGATCTAGGAAACAAATCATTGAAACAATTTTCTCTGCAAATCTGATTACACACATTGTTTAAACTTGAGATAAACCTGCATATTAGATGACTCATAGGTGTTTGCGAAATGTATGACGTACTTTCGCATATTATGTTTAAATACGTTGCAACAAATTCTAAATTGTGCGCATAGTTGTAAAAAATCTGATTCGATGGTAAAATCCAACTGTCTGTAATTTTGTATGACGAGTGTTGCTAATTGTCCTATCAAACGCATTGAGAAAAGTTTACGTAGTCTAACAAAATCACAGTCTCGTGTTTTGATGTGTAATAAATAAATTGTAATAATTTTTTTAGCAGCAGTGACCTTATTCATAACTGGATAAACCGAACACTCTTTTATAAATGGCCTACACAAGTTACACCAGTAATTTATATAGAAGTTATTTGGCTGGGTTCAACAAATTGTTCTTTATCTCACCGTATCGAAAGTGTCCCAGCAATAATCAGCATTATTTCTACACTGCCTACAGAGTATCAATTTCTCCAGTCATGTCAGACGTCAGACAGTCATGGTCAGTCAGACAAACTGCGAAACATTCCTCTTTTGTCATTCTCTCTTTCTCCGCTGCTACATATTTCCTTATTTTGTCATCATACGGTATGATTAATATGGGAATTCCTAGAAAATGTCAAAATATTGTTTATTTGTTTTGGAGAATTTCTACAATTATTGTATTTAGAGAATACAATGATAAAATTTATTTCAATTACCTGTGATTAGGTTTCTTGATAACCCTGACCCGGTAATGGCAACAAGCTGAATGTAAAAAAGACTTTATATCTTTTTTATTTCAATTTTTTCTCTTGATTTTTTCGTCTGAATGACCTGGCTGAAAGTGCCGAAACTGAAACTTGTGAATGTCACTTGCCACTTCGAATCAAAACTGTTTTTTAACTTGGTGTAAACTCTCATTTTATTTTTTATTTTTTGGTACTTTCAATCAACGGAAAGTGGAGGAAAACGTTTGTCCCAAATTGTGACATTTCTTTATTCAGTAAAATGGAAGCAGTAGGCTTGGCCCAGAATTGCCTCAAAAGTTTAATCTTTGCAATTCTTGGTTTCGGTATTGGTAAATTCTCAATTGTTTTCGCACGTTTTCTCAATCACACATAAGAATGCAAATTCCATTCACCAGGTTGAAATTTCAAGGTTGCAAGTTGAAAACTCTTAGTCCCATCCGGTTGTGTGTATAATTTTCTATTAAAAAGTAAAAAGTTTAAATTTTTAAATAAAGTTATATTAAATAAGTTACGTACGAATGTCATGATGAAACATACATACTTTCGCATCATAAGATGAAAAACTTGATGAGTAAACTTACTTTACACTCATCATTACTTTCGCACTACTAACTACTTAAGATGAGAAATTTTGACAATGTTGGGTATTATTTAATATTACTTATTATTTATTACTTACTTATTAATTGGTCTTGATTAATTAATGCAATTGAAAAACAGCGATTTTTACAGAAACACTGTACAATTAGAAACGTAATGTGTCAAGAGAGACGGGCAAAAATTAGAGTTGAAGTTTATTTAAATTTTGTAGATTTCAACTGGCTCAAAATAGTAGTGATTGACTTTATCCTGGGAAAATATTATTAATAATTCTGATGATTTAAAACAAAATTACGTCTAAGATGATATTTGCTTATTTATTTATATTTACATACCATTGATACTTTTCAACTTTTGCCTTTCTGCGCGTACCTTCTGCTATGATAACATAAATTGCTCCTATTGCCAAATTAATGAGAGAAGCACTGACTGGACACAACAACAAGTTTGCTTCATTGATTTAAATAGCAGAAGTTGCACATGGTCACATTCAAGGTCGGAATACTAATTGTAATTACATACGTACTTGGACATGATCACGATGGCACGATTCCATGCAAGCAGTTTATATTGGCATATGCATAATACAAAATCGATTGAGAGACTCGGCTAATTTTTATTTTTACAAAATGCATAGAGTTGTACAAGTTGTACTCGATTTTCATGTTTTTATAATAGAAACACAATTATATTTATGCGTGCACTCGACATTCATCATATAAAACATTTATTTCGTCGTATATAAACTGCGTAAAGTTGGCCACTTCTTCTCTTGACAGAAGTGCCTTTTCAGCTACCGCACACACTCTGATGTAGTCACCATAACGCAAAACTCTGGTACCAATGCCTATGTTGACAAACAGCAATAACAAAAAGGTAATTAGGCAATTACTAATAACTTTTCAGAATAATTATGAAAACATCAAATAGTCTATTAACCTGAAACTCCCCTAATTGACCCAACAACAAAATCAGTTGCAATGCATTTCCTTCCGCAGAATTCCATTTGCTCTGGTAATCCTGGGAAGTTGGTAAGACCTGGAAAGCAAAACAATGTAGATAGTTTTTGTTTGTTTTAATTTTTTTCAAAATACTATTGGTACTCACTAGAAGCAAAAACTTTATTCCGACACAAATAATGTGCCAGAGGATTGACCAAGCTGCCCCCCAGAACTGACATGCATCTCGTGAGATTCAAAATCACTGAGTCTCTCGATGCCTTAAAGGCAGAATGGCATTTTCGCAAACGCTCAACTGGATTTTCAAATCCGGTGGTTGGTATGTCAAAGAGATTCGCTGTCCTGAAATATTTTTCAAGTCAGTTATTTAAATTGTAAATTGCATTAAAATTCAATTTTCAAACACAAATTAAATTACTTACGCATGATTTGTCAATGTTCCATTATGATTAGGCACGGGGAAAGGACACATGCAAAAAACTGACCCATCATCTGGAGCAAGTAACTTTCTCTGACTTTTAATAATCTCCTTGGTCTGATGTAACGCGGATGAAATCGCCGACAACAGTACACTGGTGAAAGTAACGTCGAACCTATTTTTGATATGATAAATTTTCTGAATCGGTATTAACTCTGTCTTGGCCAGATACTGATGCCATTTTTTCTTATGGTCGGGAACTTTCCAGGGACTTGGGCGCATGAATTCGGAGCCACCCACGGCCAACTGGTAAAATCCACACAAAGGTCGAGTTAAATGAAACTTTAAGGCTTTCCAAAAGTTTCTCTTTGGAAATCTTGCAACTGGCATTGTCAGAGTCTTCAGCGAGTATCCACAGATTCCCTCCATAATTGTTTTAAGAAGACTAAACCCGTCTGCCAACGAGTGATGAACTTTAAACAGGACAATGCTCATTTCAGCTTCCGGAGAAATTCTCGGATTGACATAATTATGAACTATGTGTATCTCCCAAGGGCTAGTTTCCGGTTTATAAGGAGAATTCAATAATTTCTCTGAGAGAGTTATGACTTCTTTCTCGGTTGCTGGCCTTTCAATTCCAATTTCACTATGAAAGAAGACATGATTATCCAGAGAGAAAGTGTCAAACGCGTGTTTATAAAAGGTGTATCCCATCCACTGAACCGGATACTGTTGCAAATTTTTATACATCAACGTCCCGTTCCGCTTGTCAACTGCGAACAAACAGTTTTTATGGAGGCTGGTTCTCACTTCCTCTTCTGTCACATTGCTCACCACTGTCATGCAAATGACTATGTTTCCCCTGGGTGGACATTTTGTAAAAAGTTCTTGAGCTTGAATATTGCTCTGTGCATTTAAAATGTCTCCCAAATCAGGTCTTGCAACTTTTGTCACAAAAATTACAATAAGTCTATATAAATAAATTGGAATGCAAAAGATAACTGCGATGATGGTTGAAAGAGCGTAAAATACTCCGAGAAATAATCTGACAGGTCTACTGAAATAAAATGGAATTTTGTCTGTTGAATGCGTTTCACATTTTTCTTTATTCTTCAACATTTTGTAGATTTTACAAAACTTGGAAAAATCTGATATTTCGAATTTTGGAGAAACCAACAGATTTTCGTCCGACTCGTGAAACTTTTCAGGGACGAATATTCCTTAGTTGATGTGTAATATCAACGAAGTCCATTGTTAGAGTACTTCCTGATTTCATTTGCTATTTTGTATAGGTACAAGTTACAAAACAAATATATTGAACTCTGTTCTGCTACCAAAGAAGAAACTGTTGTAATCATTTGTATTTGAATTTTTGGCGAATCAATTAAATTTAAATTATCGTAAATAACAACTTGCAAAATTTAATGATCGAAATAGGAAATACACGGGTTAAAGTTTAAACTTTTCTCCGGATTACGAAATTTATTTGGCATTCCCTTCCAGCTTTGCAAACCAACAATTAAAGTTAATGTGTATTTCCTTAGACGTCATTCACAAATATTTTAAAATGAAACGTACATAAATATTCACGTAGTCTCATTATTTTTGTTTATTGCACTCTATTTACGACTAATAATATCAATATCAATCATGATCATTATATAAAAACGTGAACTCCGGATATAAAGGCATTGTTGTAATTTTAAAAAAAATACAATTCTGCCTTTCGGTAAAATAGTCGATCCTCAGGTTGAATAATTTCAATATTAAATTGTGCGTTGAACGAATGAATTAAGCGGACGTATAATAGATATTTCGTGTGGTAATTTAGACACATATTTTCCTCTTGATACACCACACCACACGCAGTTTTATCCATTTTATAATTAATTTTTTCATCGCTATCATTTTCTTGCCTCCTTAATAAGACATGTGATGCTGATGCAGTCCATCAGTTGCACAATACGCAGCTTGTATTATACAGGTGCAAGAGATTTGTTGATAATGATTATGATACGTAGTATGGTAGATGCGCAAGTAAATAATATTCGGAGAGAATAATAATATGCAACCCTTCTTTTAAAAACATTGTTGGTTTAATTTTCAGTGAAATATCGAAACGTTTATTTTAATTAGAAGCTTATTCGCAAGCAATTTATTTAAATCTATTGTTAAATTTAAACTACTACCTATAACATATTTAAAGTTAATGTACGTAAATACTTATTCCATTATTACTATAAATGAAATGTTCGGTTGTTAATTAGCCCTGTGACATTCATTGTGCAAAGCTTCAATTTCATCGTACATGTATTTTGTGAAGTCGGCAATCTCCTCTCTGGTCAATACTGCCTTCTCGGCTACAGCTGAGATTCTGATATGGTCGCCGTACCGCATAACCCTTGTGCCGACGGCTACAAATATTAAATACAAAAATGTTACAGTAATTGACTATATGACTTGACTTGAACGAATTGAGATGTCTAAAACATAATGAAGGAATTCTGACATTCTTACCAGAATTTCCTTGAAGAGATCCAACGACAAAATCAGTACAGATACATTTCTTCCCGCAGAAAGAAATTGACTGTGGCAGCCCTGGAAAACTGGTGATACCTAGATAACAGTTTAAAAACAAAGATTAGGAAATTACTATGCAAGAATTTTATAGAAATGACTATTTCAAAACCGACAACCGACCTGTTGAAAATGTCGTATTTTTGAAGAGTTTAGCTACAAGGGGGGTAAAGAGACTTCCTCCGAGCAAAACCATGTATCTCACGAGATATGGGATTACGGATGCTCTGGTTGCCTCAAAGTTTTCATCGCACTTCCTAAGACGGTCGATGGGATCACGAAAATCGCCCGTGGGAATATCAAACATGTTACCGGTTCTGTAAAACGAAAATTTTCCGAGCAATTTTCTTGAGAAGAATCATTATTTTTAACCATGTGGAAAATCCTAGTCAACTTACGACTGATTGATCAAATTTCCATTGTGACCTGGTACGGGAAGTGCAATGAATGCAAACATGGATCCATCGTCTTCGACCGTCAATTCCCCAAGCTTTCGTTTAGTTTTGATAATTTTATTGGCACCTGCCGAAATTGCTGAGATCAAGACGCTGGTGAAAGTGACACCGAATTTGTTCTTGATTTCGCGAATATTTTTCACCGGAATCAAATCAGCCTTGGCGCAATGTTGGTGCCAGTGTTTTTGCTCATCCGGAATTTTCAACGGACTGGGACGAAATTTTTGTGAGTTGATTTTAGCAAATTGGTGGAATCCATTGACAGGACTTGTCATTACAAACTTAGCTTTTTCCATTAAGGAATTTCTCAGCTCCTTTGGCATCGGCATTTTGTAATCTTTCAAAGAGCAACCACAAAGACCCTCCACAAAGGTCTTCAAAAGACTGAATCCATCTGCCAAACTGTGGTGAAGTTTAAAGAGCAGAATGCTCATTTCAGGTTCACTGGAGATATTCGGATTTACGTAGTTGTTAACCAAGTGAAGTTCCCAGAGACTGGTTTCTGGTTTGAATGGGGCATTCAGCAACTTTTCCGTTAAGGCAACAATATCGTCCTCAGTGACAGGGTTATCTGTTCCAAATTCTTGGTGGACATGTACATGGTTATCCAGAGAAAACGTGTCGAAGGCGTGCTTGTAAAATGTGAATCCCATCCACTGTGTTGGATACTGTTGGAACTTGGAGTAAAGCAGAGTTCCATTCCGCTTATCAATTGCACGCAGCCAGTTGTTCCAGACGGCGAATCTCAACTCCTTTTCTGTGAGCTTCCCAGCGATTGTCATGCAAATGACGATGTTGTCGCGTGGAGCTTTTCCGGTGAATAGATCCGGGATGAAAGTGCTGCTCTGTGCGTTCAAAATTTCACCTAAATCTGGACGAAGTACTTTGGCAAGGAGGATGACTAAAATTCGAATGAAATAAATTGGTGTGCATAGTGCCAGAAACGTTATCACATAGATAGCGCTGAATGCTCCCCGTAAAAGACGGATTAATTTAAATGCTTTTGAAGGGAAGAATCCAGGTTGAATTTCCACTTCAACTTTTAATCTTGCCATTTTGCCAAAAAGAATAAGAAAAAACTTTGGAGACTTGTGCTGACCACTAGTTAAAAAATAAAATGCTTCTTTGCGGAAGCCAGCAATAAAAATGAGATCCTTTAAAGATTCATCTGCTGAAGGAAAGAAAAATGGAGAATGTTACGCAATGAGGGATGAAGTTGAACGTATATTTATGATGTAAGGTATCGTTGTACAAAAACGATGCCAAATTTGCATTTACATACTGATTGCAAAAACAATGCAGTTTCATTGCCAAACGCGTATACTCCAGGTACAGACCATTTTTTTCGATTTCCTGTACGCAAATATCTAAAGCCACAAAAGTTTAAGGTAAAATTAGCAAATTTGCGATGTGCATATTTGAACCCCAAATTGCAAATTGAATTGCATGTATTCAGATCAACATTCTCATTGTCATTATGTAAGGTCATTGACAATATAAGGAGAAATTTAAAGTATTACAAAACATTTTTACTACATGCAAAATCAATTGTATTTGTTTTGGACATTGTCCTTTCAACGGACGTGATTTCCAATACAGAAACAAACATTACGAACATTCAACCAAAAACTTCTAGACAAATTGGCTTGTGATTTTAAGCTGCAAAAAGTTTGATACTGGCTAAATTGGTTTCGTTGAAATTGTTGTAAAACTGGAAAGCTTTTAACCAATAAATTGCTCATTAGTAAATAATTATTATAAACATTTGGGATATGTATTTCCAATATCTATGCATGTATTATTACTACTACTTGAGTTCTTGCAAATACTAGATAATATGTATGCATGAGGTCGAACTCGCTGTGTACCGATCCTGATCTTAATCTCAACAGTTGAGACTCAATTATTAAATATTGCATAAATACTTATCTATAAATGCTCCATTTCTATTTCTTAAAACGTCAACAGGAATATTTTTCGCAATAGTCATTACTAATGACTAATGAGGGGCAGTTCTAATGAAATATCCATAGTCTGTTGAACAGTCTCTGTTCCTAACAAACCAGACCATATACATTTCAGTTTAGTTCTTGTTTAAATTGCACATTTACATGTGTATTATACATGGATAAAGTTACTTCATTCTCGGTGGAATTTACTAAAGAGCATTAATTAATAAATACATATAGCGATTCTGTGTGACGCTTTGCTTGTAAAAATGTAAGTCCTCAACTCGAGATTTGAACTCGAGTTCTTTGGAAATAGGACACTTGCTTTAACTTTAACCCATAAAGATAAACTATTGAGAACAGAAAGCAAAGGCAATACTTATATATCCTTTTGGCAAATGTGAAGCAGTGTGGTCCAAACCAGGTAAGCAAACATGAATTTTCTAGGGTGCTTCATCATCATTGCAATTCCGAAAATTGGCCACAGCGTATCCAATGCTTTTGAAATATTTTTGTATATGAAGATAAATGTGAGAAAAATTAATACTATTAAAATACCAACCTTTCTTGTGACAATTGAAAAAGAACTCATTGAGTACATCGTAAACAATTTAACATCAACGCAGGTAAAGAAACGTTCAAATCCCTCAATTTCCCCATCAAGATCATGGTAAAGCACAACGCCCCGGGTTTTTGCAATTTCATTTGGTATATGTATGGAGGAAGAATAATTCCGTGTACTTTATATTTAGCAACCACGGCCCCATAGCTTTTAGCAACTTATTCTTTATAGGATGTAACATTAACGAAATGTTAATTTTGTGCTGGAGTGGTGAGAATGCAAAGTAAAGTTGTTGCCTGTAACCAATTGTGCATTTCTTTATTGCATCAAGTAACAAGTCTCTTCCTTCATTGCCGGTGATAAATGTTCGCCAGCACAGTCTGTCTGTATACTTTTTCATATAAACAAGTCCAGTTCTTTCAATGTTCACAGGATTCCCATGACCGTTTTGCAACTTCTTTTTTTGTTAGTTGCTGAAACACTTTGAATTCTGTAAATCCTGACATCGAGTAGAAAATAAAATTATCATCAGGACAAAACATACAGTGAAGCCAAAGTGTAGATTCAATAAAGAGAACAATGGGGGCGTAGAATGGTGGCAATTTCATTAACACTGCGAGGTTTAATTGTTCCTTCAATGGTGATTCGGTTAAATGGTTCCCGCAGCACAGTGGTATGAGGAAGAATGCGTCTGTGTCGGTGGCATGTCCGGATGTAGAAATTGCATCCATTATATCTACAAATGAGTCTGTAATAAAATAAAATATTCGATTGTTATGGTTGTATTTTTGTTGGAATCGAATATAACCATTATTCATGGTTGAGTTGTGATCCTGAAAAGGGCGTCGTCAAACGAAAAATCAATCTCCCCAGCTTGGTATGTGACAAATATACATATGTGGTATTCTATATAGTATTTTCGCGATTGTCGTAATGGAACACATTTTCAAGTTCTTCAAATTTGTATTGACGGCTATTTATGTTTGGGTAAACGACGGAGATATGTCGGCTCCGCAAAAAAGGGGGTATTTTGTTTGACTCCCTTAATTCCATTAGGTAGCTGAAGGCACACAGCAATAACTGCTGCAATAAAACTATTACTTGCAAACATATTTTGTAGGAGGATTCTAATTGGTACAAATAAAGGACACCAAAAATAAGTAAAATGTGGGTTTACAACTACTATTTGAAAAAGCCTAGGATACAGATAAAGATATGTTATCCAACAAAGGAGTAATTAGATGCCCCCTGATTTTACTTCTTGGAAAAATGGTTTGTTTTGGTAGCAAAATGAAACGCTAATAATAGTTTTGCAAAGCGTTGTTTTGAAAGTAGCTAATACTTTTACCTTTACCTCAAACAGTTTCGTGCCGTCCTCTTATTACAGCGTACTTTTAGTTTAGTATTTGAATTAAAATAGACACATTAGTGTAATTGCCAACGCCAGTGCTTACAATGAGAAATAATATACTCGTACTGACAAAAAGTACCTGATGGCACTTGGTGTTAACATTGATCATGGCTATCCAAAATTTTAAAGCAGATATTCAAAGGCATTATTCTACAAATCGAATCGAAATAAATTCAGGGATGTTTTCTGATTGGTGTTTTCAGTAAAAAAAATCGTCACAAACAAAACAAAACTCGAATCTATAATTGTCCAAAAGTAAGTCCGCAGAACCAGGAATTTATTTAGAGTAGTTTTATTAATACCTTCAAGACTGCGAAGAATGCGGACATTTTTCTTCTTTCCTTAATCAGGCATTTCTATATAGTTGAAGGTTTTTACTACAGTAGCAAAAATGCTTATGCCATAGTTGGGACATTTTTTTGATAGGCTTTCCTTTCCGGACACACGGAGAGGGAGATGTCGGTAGTTGTAATAATACACACTGGATGTAAATCGATGGAAGTGCATATTAATACATAGTTCACTTCAATTATGTTATGCCTTCTCCACTTTTTCCCTTCTGTCTTTCTTTCTCTCAGAAGTATTTATACAATTAGAAATTTTATAAAATGTTATCGTATATATGTACGTAAATATTTTCAAAATTATTTTGACAAAGATTTCAAAAATTATAAAATTTTACTTTCGAATTTTGCTAAACGATACAATATATCCAGCTCGTTGGTTATACAGGTCATAAATTCAGTCACCTCTTCTTTTGACATGATAGCTTTTTCGGCTGACACGCAAACCCGGATGTAATTATCGTGACGTAAAACGGTCGTTGCAAGACCTGTATCGTGACAGTTACAAAATCATTACAGTAAAACTGATAATAAATTAACAAAAAATTATTTTAAAAAAATATTGTACAAAATCCATACCCGCATTTCCTTGTATGCCACCAATAACAAAGTCATTAGCAATGCACCTTTTTCCTCGATAATAAAACGAGATTGGGAGCCCTGGGAAATTCGCAAGACCTGTAATAAATTGTCCCATATAAAATAAATCGACCTTTTTATTTAAATTAGAAATTTGCAAAATGGGTGGAATAATTAACCTGTGGATGTGCAGGTATTCTTTCCAACCATAGCGATAATGGGAGTAGGGAGACTTCCTAACATCATGGTGGTGTATTGTCCCAAGTATGGCAGAATTGAGTGTCTGGCTTCTTCAAGGACATCATTACAATAGCTAAGGCGTTCCAGTGGACCAGGAAAATCGATAGTAGGGATGTCAAACAAATTACCAGTTCTGTAATAAAAATATATGCAATAGGTTTAAAAAGGTAAATTAATGTCAGGGTGCTATACTAGATACGGGTGGTAGCGACAGACGAAAATTCTGGCCCAGTCATTGAGTCAGATTTTGCGCGGGAGTGACGTCCAAGTCGACAGATTTTTAGCTGTATTTCACGTTACGTCGTCGAAATGACTAAAATTAATTTTTCATTTTCTCTCGTTATAAAGAATTCCTCTTAGGATTTTCTTTAAACTTGGCAGACTGACTAAAAAACAAGTGGGGAATACGATAGTCAACTTATATTTTATACATATTTTCGTAAAAAGAAATTAAAAGTTGACCTTTTTGCATT
>VYYJ01005020.1:0-11970 GCA_021029165.1 Cyphoderus albinus
CTCAACATTTCTGCTGCCGAGATTAAAGATCAGGTGGATCAGGGACTTGCAGAAATCTGCACGAAGGACAACATGTTTCAGTTGTACGATGTGGCAAAGCAGACTAATCTTGGTTTGGCTACAAAACATATTGGGGAGTTTATCAAAAGGTTAGTCACTTTTCAAATAAATCTGTGTAGTACAAACATACAAAATTCCCAGCTATGTCGTAGATTAATCGATATTAATTTTTTATTTTTAGCAACATTTGAAGACAATTTGAAGAATCTCCCGAAGCATGGTTGAAGTATTATGCAATTATAAAATATAGGCTTACATAATTACTTTTTAATTTTTATACATCATTCTATACATTTTACTTTCAATATTTAATAGAAAAATTTTCATGCCAGGATTCGGAAATATTTTTTATTATACGTAACCCATTGAATTTTTTCATTCTCTTTGTGCATGCAGTGCAAGTTGGATTTTTTAATAAAATACTAAAAGCGAAACAACTTTATATTTTTGTCAGTCAACGTATAATATAAGTACATACAAAAAAGGATTTTGTCGCATATCACTTAATACATGATAAATATATCACAAGATATATAATATATTACATTAACACTCCTCAAGCATAGACTTATTGCGCCAGCATCGTTACTGTCTAATGATATGAATGTTTCCTTTCCTTATTCTTCGGCATAATAATCTGTAACAAAGCGGTTTCGTTATCTTCGTCCAAGATTCTTGGGTAAATATCGCATGCATCTCGCTTGGGTATGTAAATGTAAGGAGGTTATGCTGCTTGCTCCTGTTCCAGCATCCAGAAGTGGACTTTCGTTTGATTCCTACTATGATGATTGCGATTGTACAATACCCTCCTCCTCGTTCGTGTGTCTCCTTCCCGTATTCAAGATCAAGACTGCATTATTTTTGAAGGAATTACTTACACAAACATAACATTACTAAGTAAGTATCCATCGTATGAATAAAACATTACACGAACAAAATTTTATCATATCTCATCTGCTTTTCTTGTACACTGCAATTGCAACTTGAATTACCAAAGTTCAATTAAAGTTTTCAATTTTTAGTCATTTTAAAAAATGAGTCCAGTAAAACAACGAGAGGGACTCGTACGTGCACTTGAAGTGCAAATAGAAGTACGGGGACAGAGAGGCACTGAGACTATCACAAGGAAAGTGGCTGTTGCCACTGGGCGTGGGCGTGGTCTGACCAAAGTGTGCAACAGAATTTGCAAGACTCCCATCACTGCAACGAAGCAACATCGACGCCTTCTTGAAGCGGCTTTCTGGGAGAACCAAAAGCCGACTTCGGTGGAGCGTGCAAATATTTGCAAGTATACCGGTTTAACAATGCAACAAGTTTACGTAAGTGAGACAAAAGATTTATTTTTACTATAAAAACTAAAAATTACTTTTTTTAAAAGCAAAACCGAATACCTTTTGAATAATTTGTGCAATATGTGCAATAATGTTAAATAATTGTATTGAAATGTTGAAACTTCCTGTTTTAGCAATGGTTTTACAACCAAAGAAAAAATTTTGACGCGGCCCGAACACCGTGAAACCGCGACGGTTAACACGCATCATTTTCAGAGCGCCAGTGTCAGTCGCCTAAATGCAGAGTCCAGTGAGAAGGGCGTGACCTCGGGTCAAACTGGAGCAAACCAACCAAGACCAAGATGTAAATATCAAAATAAATAAAGGAGTGTAACAAATTGCTTGATTTTATTACATACAAAGAATCATTTTACTGAGCCAGAATTTTTAAAAAAGCAGATCTGTGGGACACGAGACTAAGAATCAATGACCATGAAACAATCGTCCAAGACCTGGAGAACATTAAAAACGGAGACATCTCCGAAATGGACGCGATTCTTCTTACATGGGAGGAAAAAGCCCGGAGACTTCTGCGGCTCGCGAAGATCAAGGAGCTGCGACCCAACATTCTCAAGGAGTGTCAGCGACTGAAGCGACTTCTAAACAACAGCAGAATCCTTAGCCTCTTCTCTGAAGAGCAGAACGCGAAGATTGACACTTGGAAGTCACAATTTGTCTCTAGCATCCGGCAACAGGAGAGGAAGTCACTGAGACAAACGGTGACAGAAATTAAAAAATTTGTTTGTCCATGGCTGAGGCCCTACATTTATTCCAAGCTGACGAAACAGGATGGGCGCTATCTTGTGCTGGCTACTGGTGTAATGGACTTTGAGAGATTTGTCAATGTAAGGGAAAGAAAATTTTTGTTTTCTGACATTTTTTGTGTTAACTATTGCAATATTGGTAATAAATAGTAGTAATTAAAATTTGTTTGTTATTCAGGCCGGCACATCAGCCAACGCCAAACTTGCGGCTGCTGCTACATCAAAGTGGACTGTGCCTCTGCTAATGAACTGTCGACTATTCCAAGAAGAATAACGGGAAAAATGCTCAGATTTAATCCTGCCAGTTCTTGTCACGTCATTAATCGCTAGTCTTCATTAGTGACGTTATTATAATCCCTTTATATATAAAAATTAATAACAATTTTGTTTACATACCATCAATTTTATCTAGACTCAAACAATTTGAAAAGCTCATTAATCATTGTAGTAATGTAATGTAATAGCAATAGATTAGCAAGCAAATGTAATAATTTACTAGAAATTACTTTTTGACAAGTCGTTCTCTGCCTCGAGAGTCGAGACTCACTCTAGCTCAGAACTCCACTTGTGTGGAAACTGGATAACAAATGTTCCAGTCAGCTAGAATGTAATAGAATATTGTATTAGACTTGCTTAGACTTGCGTAAAAATATTTTGTTTGCTACTTAAATACATTGTTGTTACTTGTTTTTGCATGATGATGTCAGCCCTGGTGAAAATAGTAATAATTTTTATAATGATACATTTTTATTGGTAGATTCTATTACGTTACATTATTCCATGACATATTCCTCCTTTTCATCCATACCACATCCATTATCCATTGAAATAAAGCGAAACAAGCGAAAAAATGGGTGTTTTTTTTCTTTTTATAAAACGACCTTGAAACATTTATTGGCAGCATTCATGAGAAATAATAAGAATGTTAATGCGACCTCATGCAACAGATTGTACAAATTGATTCCATGTGTGTGCATGCATTATTGGTCCGCCAAATTTGTGTCCAAAGGAATAAAGTTTTATTACATCATCATCCGAACGTGCTTTAGGTATTGACATAGTTTGTGCTTTCACCCAACTCAACTCAACCGTAAAAAACTGGTTATAGTTTCTGGTGGTGAAAGCTGAGACGTGTGAGAAAACCAAAGTACATGGAAAAGCTTCAATATCAAAGCTGTCGCTGTGAGTCTGAGTGGATAAAGCCAAGCCATCCTAAAAAACCAAACTGCATTATTCCACTCTGTCTGGAAAGATCCGAAAACTTTTTTCTCCGAGAATTGACTGGAAACTGGAATTCATTACTATTACAAAAGACGAGTGTAGCAGATGTATAGAACGGATGTTTCATCAATGTTTGGAAAGTGTTGGAAGAAAAAGAAAAGTGTTTTGTCAGCTTAGTTCAACCGTCGCTGCTGCAGGCTTCAGTTCAATACCAGCGGGACGTTTTTGCTTTCTTCTGAGCAGAAAAGCGCTCTAAAGCATAACATTGTGAAACATATTCATACTCATCAGTTAGTAAAATTAATAATTTAATTATGGAGTCAGTTAGCATAAACGATCAGGGCCAACAATCCACCGCCACCGACAATAATAATTATAACCACTGCAATAACTGCTATAAAAATAATAACAGCAACCACAATAATCACACTATTAATAACCGTAATCATCACAATTCTACTAATGGCAATATTACCATTGGCTTCTACGGAGAACCAAAAGCTCCAGCTTTTCTATCCAAGGCGATCTCATTTTACTCCAGACTACTTCTCTTTCCGTTTTCCGTCGAATGGTCGGAGTCGCAGAGATCCTACATTTTGATTCGATTTAGCTATCTGCAAAAAGTGAGCCAAAAATTCATCAATTAATAATTAAAATTAATAACCCTGTAAAACAATTTAATTGTTAGCTAAATATTTTTTCAGTTTTTCTTTTCCTGCTTCGTGTTTGGAAGCACGATTTCCTTTCTCTACTGGGTCACCACATCAATCAAGGAGATCGAAGACCTTTCAAAACATGGCGAAACAATCACAGCCGGAATTCTCATTCTCCTCTGTCTCCTGCTTTCATGGGTATCGGTAATCACTCTGGTTCTTACCATGTGGTTGCGCCAGGAAGAAATTGTGGACTTTTTGAGAATTCTCCGGGATTCTGGCGATGTTTTGCATTTGCCATCTGCCAAGGTCATTTAATTTGTAACAAACAAAAATGAAACTCTTCAAATAAACCATTTAAATTTTTTGTAAAAAATAATTATTTTTTATTATAGGTTTGGCTATGCCCAATTTTATTCTTTTTCACTTCATCCATCACAAACTTGAGCTCGGCAACGGGCCAGATAACTGTGGATAACGGCGCAAAAATGATGACGGAGGGAATTGTCTGTTTTCTGAGAAAGAGCTTCGGAATATTTTCGTTTGATACGATTTCCGTTAGTAATGGAGTGGCCACGGTGGTTTCTAGATGGATGATCAAATCTCTTCGAGCATTTTTCAAGCTGGTCATTTTTCACGGTGGATGCTTCTGCTCCATGCCGCACACGCTCCTGCTCACTTTGGCCCTGGGATTGAGACAGGTTGGGAAGGAAGTGAAGTCGAGATTGGAAAGTGAAAATGTGGCAGTCGAAGAGGTTTTTAATCTGACATTTTAAAAGGAGGATTTTTATTTTAAAAGTTAAAAAAAGCTTTTCCTTTCACTTTCTAAAAGGGGATCAAAATTTATGAAAAAGTGAAGGAAATCTCGAGAGGAGCGAATTCCGTGTTTGGGTCGATAATGCTGACACATTACTTGTGCAATCTGACGTATGCGATCCAAACCCCGTTTCTCTTCTCCGAGATGGGTCAAATGGTGGAGGATGTCAACTATCTCGTCTGGCTCTTCGTCAGTGGCCTGATTTGGTGGACCGCGAGTGAATTCCATCGACTGGTGCATGAGGCGTTCAGGACCTGGGTCCAGCTCAACCTTGTAAAGGAAATGTGTCTCGATGACAGACTCAGGCTGCAGATCATTTCCACCATGATTGAAAAGGACACGCTGGGTCTGTACTGTCGCTACTTTACTGTCACGCATCAATTCTTAACGACGGTAAAAAAGGTTTAAAAATCGGTTATGTAAATATTTAAATACTTACTTTTACTGATAATTAATGGTTTTCTAAAAAATATTTTCCAGACCTGTGGAGCAGTGATAACCTACGGAATTTTCGTGCTTCAAGTACAATTCCAGCAAATTGAAATCTGTCGCAGTGCCAGTGCAGAAGAGATGCTTCAATCACATTAATGAAATGTCAATAATCTATAAAGCCTATGTAGATGACATTTAATTAACATAATTATTCTGTGCAAGCAAACAAACATCAGTAATAATAGCTAATAGCATAATGTGCTAAAACATTAGATTTATTAAGGGCGTGATGATTTAATCAATCAGATGCAGCATTATCATTACATTTACCATTACTAGATTATTTAAACAAAGCCAAAGTGAAAGGTGGAAAATTAAATTGTGCTGCCAGTTTTTGTGTCAGTTTCTAATGAAAATTTCACACTCTTGTTTAATATGCACCATGCGATACAAACCCGACTCCAACTCGTATTACATTGCTGCTCTTGTTCACTATTTCATTTGTCATTTTCCATTTCGATTTAGTTTTTTATGGTCATGTTGCACGAACGAATGGAAAAAAGCTGTGAGCTTGGGAAAAAGTTTTTTAAGCAATGAGATAAAAAAGGTAGATACCCTATCGTCAGATTTAACCCTTTTCTCTCTCGAAATAAATTGAATTTGCCGTGGTATTTTCAGTAGAGACGTTGTTACAAGATCAGGAAGGATTTCCGAGAGATTCCTCTGGATTATCGTGAAAAGAAAAGAAATTGGCCATTTTGGTGAGAAAAGTATTTTATTTGAAGCCTTTTGTCTTGTCAATGAAAATCTTTGCACGGATGAAAACTGGAATATTCCAGATATAAAAGTTACATACGTTAATTAAAAGTAACCTCCATCAAGGTTAATTCACTTTTATTGTCCAATAACTAAAATACAGTGCATTTAGCAAATTTCTTTAAAATTTAATCTACGTTAAAGTCAATTAATGAAATACAAGGTTTCACTGTGAATTCATCAAGGACAGTTATTTTTAACACTAAGCTAATGCTAATTGCACTGCTCTTCTAATTTGACAATTGAAGCATTTAATCACTGTCGTCGTCACTGATGAGATTTATAACTTTATGCCGATGAACAATCGCTCTTCCGCTTGATGTGGAGACAGTGGCCATGAGAAATCTGCCTCTCTGTCGAGCAAACCGACTGGAAGCAGTAGATGACGCTGCAAATTTCGCAGAGGATAAACGAAGACCCTGAATTTTTAAGATACTTGCTGCCTGTAAAATTAAATTGGATAAGTAATAAATTTGAGATATATTTTTTTAATTTGCTATAAAAGATTGATTAGTTACCCGAAAGACACTGTACATCATGTCTTTTCCCACCATGTCAAAAAGCCCGTTGTCCCACTCGTCCATCAGTTTGTCACTCACATCCACGTTGCTATCTTCGAAATTGATATTATCGGGATAAGGCTCGTCATTCTGTACGAAACCGAATTATATTTTACCAACATTAACCATTTAAATGTTCAATTTACACTGTCTGCTCTAATTAAGTTTATACATGGTGGAATTTGAAATGTTTACAAACCTCGTGATGTCGAGCCCACTCAATCACAACGCCCAACACTTCGGAGAAAATGTTTACCGGGATAAGCTCCAGTGATTTTCTCTTTCATCTTGTCACGAAAATAATGGGACAATTTTAAAATCCCCGAATTCTTCGTCACATTAAAAACAATGCCATCGGAACTTTTCACGTTCACAATTTCTGACATTTTTCAAAATTTCGAACAAATTTCGAACAAAATCAAATCAAAAGGATCATCAGTTCAGCTAGTAGAGAACTCAGCTCATGTTGTTGTGTTATACATGCCAAGTATCAAAATGCTTACATTAACATTACGTAGACCTTTCTGAAGCCACAAAGATATGCTATCTGTTGTGTAATGCTTGCGAATCATTAACGAAAAATTCACAATACAAATGTATATTAATATAACGTACTAGAAGTATTTAGAAGTTAGTTTTTCCCTAATTGCAAAATGATCCTGGCTCAAATATTTTTTGGCAAATTTGTCAAACTTGAGTGCACATATTATCGAACTTAAAATGAGTAAGTAAGGCTTATACCAATTGTATACAATATACTAAGAAAAAAGCAAATGGTCCATCAATTTTTGAGAATTTGGTGATAGAAAACGGACGGAAGGACAAACGTGTTAATTGTGCTGAATACGCGCAATATAATACGTAATAAAATGGCATTGGTGATGATGATGTGGCATACACACACGTAAATCGACAAGAAATGCTGTACTTACACTTTGCGTCCTGTACATACATCTGAAGAATATCAAATTTAATACTGATCAATCACAGAGAATGGAAGTCGGGTGTAAGTATCATTAGCATGTACAAGAAGGAAATGTGACTCAGGCTGTTCACGCTTTATTTAGTATTTTTGGATACCACCAGAGGTTCGCAAATTCTCAACTCAAGTATATCATTCGGACATTTAAGATTAATTTTAATATCTAATTGTAAGTATACATTTCTTAATATGCCACAGCCACAGTGCATCCATTTCAATAGTCCGGATCATATTTCTAATCGTAAGTGCGGTAGCATCACTGGCGTACGCTACTCATGTCTTTAATTTAGTAGATTAACGCTACATTGCTATCCATGCTATGAAAATCTGACCAAAATGACAGAGCCAGAGAAACTACGCTTTACCTGAATAATAAAGAATTGTCTTAATTACACATTTCAATCGTCCTCTACCAATGCAATCTTTTTACTTTATGCTATGATACATACTCCAATTGTGTTTAAAGTTGGAAAACATTGAAAATTTTGTACAGCCGCTGCAATTCAGCAATTAATTAATGTGGAAAATGAAGTGACAGAAATTTGAGCTTTATATAAACCCATGGCCATTTTTGAGTGATAAATGCGGCCAAGCCGTTGCCTGTGACTTTCCTTGATTCATTGGTTTAACCGTTGGAAAAGTTGGAAATGGCGAATGGGTACAATTTCACTTTTCGACATGGGAATTAAGCCATCAATTAACCATTTTCGACTTGACAGGATTTGGTTTAGAATTAACATAAAATTATAACATTCAATGTCCTCAGCATTGTACTGTACTGTGGACCCTACTACGTGTACATCATTCCACGCTGAAACCTAAACCTAACCAAATATGAAAGGGAACATTTAGACGTAGATACGTGGCATAATTAAATTATCCTTAATGTTATTTTCAAACTCCGTGACTTGTTTCAGCTTTTCCTACGCTAATTATTCTGTATTGACTGTAACACAACACAATCGCTCTACCTATTTAATAATGATTTTCACTCTATTTCTTTGATGAGTTGGAAAACATCGAAAATTTTGTATGACATCTGCCAATAATTAATGAGAAAATGACAGAAATTCGTGCTTTGAACTGGCGCCTGGGTAATTTTGGAGTGGTAAAATGCGACTAAGCCTCGCCTGCGAAGCCCAGCTTGATTCATTAGTTAATAATCATTGGAAACCTTTGAAAATGCCACACGTCAGTTATAATTCTGAATTATCAACCTCAACCCTAATTAATTTCCACACAATTTTCTCATTTAATTCTGAGCTTAATTAAACCATTTAACATATTGTTACTTACAAATCAACCATGGCGGAAACAAAATCTCCCGAGTCATTTCGCATAATCTTCAATCTAAACTCGTTCATTCTGTCAAAGTTCTTCCCCTATGCCACCCCTTTCCAATGGATAGATTCCGAAGGGAAATTTATCCACAATGAAAACTTCGTTTGCTGGAAAATTATCAACTACGCCCTAGTTCCATTCGTGGGAGTCCTGGCCGGTGCATTAACTTTTGTTTGCTATGGCTGTTCCTGGTACGGTCCCATGAATATTTTGGAGCTCACGACGCTCGCCTTCACNAGTTCCATTCGTGGGAGTCCTGGCCGGTGCATTAACTTTTGTTTGCTATGGCTGTTCCTGGTACGGTCCCATGAATATTTTGGAGCTCACGACGCTCGCCTTCACAACTGTGGGGTCAATCCCGATTGTTGTGTCAGCGTGGAGCTTTCACCGTCAAGCGGATAATTGGGTACTGTCCCTGAATTGCTGTTTCCAATTTGAAAAGAGGTCAAGGTCAAAGCGAAAGCCAAGAAGTGGGCTTCAAAACCGGATTCACGAATTTGTCCAAAAATTCGTTCACTATTTCCGGTCACTTAAAGCATCCTCTGAATTGTTTGACCTGGGAATTATCGGAATGCAACTGTCGCTATTCTTAATATCAATAACACAACCGGAAAACCGGATTCACGAATTTGTCCAAAAATTCGTTCACTATTTCCGGTCACTTAAAGCATCTTCTGAATTGTTTGACCTGGGAATTATCGGAATGCAACTGTCGCTATTCTTAATATCAATAACACAACCGGTTTTATTTTTGATCTTCAAGCTGGACGGTTTGCATCATCTCGTCAAGGTATTTGGTCTGGATGTAGGATTTCCAGTTTCGTTTTGCAGATACAACGCCTACTTCTGGTGCGTCTATGAGAGTTTCAATCTGGGACGGTCATTCTGCGTCTACCTGTTCCTGATGCTGCGCTACTACAAGAACGAAATGGATTACCTCCAAAATCGTCCAGTTACGGAGAAATATATTCGTAGGTACAGAGAGCTCTACTTGCTTTTCAAGGTGATCAACGAACCCGCATCGATAATCATGTCGGGTTATCTGGCCACATTGTACTGGACGATAAACCTCTGCATTACGATTCTTGTGCTGGGACTTAATCGGATCGAGTGGCGTTTCTACATTGGAATTCCGCTGGTGGGCGTGGTGCTTCTCGCCACTTTGACCGCAGCATGGCAGCTCGCCACTTTAGTGGACGACCAGAGCAAACTGCTGGTGAAGAAATGGAAAACGTCACTTGGCAGTCGACAAAGTTTCAATTGTGTCCACGTACGGAAATCTCTGGGGTCAGTGAGGCCCATTTCACTCAGCTATGGGTCTCTTGGAACAATGAAGCGAGCCACGATGAGGGCCTACATGTATTCCATGATTGGGGACATTGTGCAAATGGTCATTGCGCTGGAGGAACCGTTCTCAAAAATCGTGGTTAAATGAAATATTTTCCTTCTTCTGGACTTTAGGCAAATTTTACATCATCATCATCATCAAAATAGAATAATTTTCCGTCTGGCCCACTCATCCACAAAATCAATCAAGAAAGGAGAAACCCAAAATTGTTAAAACGTACTCTGATTCATAGGATACCGGACAAATCTCGCACTTCAGTTTTAGCAACATTTGAAGACAAGAAGATTCTCCCATCCCCAAGGTATGGATGAAGAATTATGCAATTATAAGATATAGGATATTAATTACATTTTATTTTACACTTCATTTTACATTTTACACTCAATGTTTAATATTTTAAAAAATTTGTTACGATTTGGACATTTTCTTCATAACTTATACAAAACCTATAACTTATAGGTTTTATCTTTTATCTGTAACCGATGGAATTTTAATCCATTTGTGTTTGTAGTGCAGGTTGTTTTTTAATATAAAATTGTTAGTCATATTAAGTATGTATAAACGATTTTGTTGCATATCACTTACATATATGGCTGAAGCATATATTACATGGCTGAAGAAACTTTATTCATAAGTGAGTAGAAATCTCTGGGTAATTATGTTTTGAATATTTATAATATTTGTAATTGGTTCGACGATGGAATTTCTGAGGATCAAAAAAAAAAATAAAAATAAAAATGTTATAGGAAAGTTGAGCGTTATGACCTCTGATACGGTGGTTTATTACTTTTTTATAGTAACTAATTCAGATACAAATTCTCAGCCAATTCTGAGTGAACCACCAGAAATAGTTCCCTCGTGAGTGACAAGTTTGTTTGGGAAAATAAGGTTGAATAACATAGAAGGTGTGTTATATCCACGTTTTGTCAACTAGTAAGATAAGTTAAATTCCATTCTAGTCTGCTTTTAATAAATGGACGTATTTTAAGACGCATATTTAATATTTTGCTTAAATCCAAAATTGTTGGGTCACATTATGTCATCATGCCGATATTGCCGATCCACTGGCAGGAATGTGCTGAGGCAGTTCCTGTTAGGTACATAGATGCATAACTAACATCGGACAACATCCTTTCCATTACGTTATTAGGCAGACTCAATCTGGCCACTTCTTCGCATGTTACAAATTATTCTTCGAGTCTCAATAATTGAATAAATCTTTCCTTTCTATCTCTATGAATAAACTATATACACATACGAATATACAAACATAATTGTTGGAATGTATGGAATGCAAATCCTATTTATGCAATGCATATTAAATAAAATTTAGTTTCAGTACGAATGAGTTTCATTATGGTATGAACAAATGGCAACAAAAGCTTCCAGCAGAATTTTTACAAAGAGCAATTAGATCAATCAATGAATGAAGTAAGGATTTTGCAATAAATGTCAGGACATGAACAACCAAAGCGAAAAAAATATCTTGATAACGCCGGATGATTAAAAAAGGTAGTTGTATAGTATGGATTGCCGTACTCTTAATCTGTTACGGAGTATCTTCATTCGGTTTGCACGTAATATACAACTCTAATGTAATTTATTTATTATAACGATATTTTATATGTATTATTATTGACTTGTA
>VYYJ01005021.1:0-11967 GCA_021029165.1 Cyphoderus albinus
TTGGTATTTACTGACTTATTGATCGAACGTTAACCATACCTGCCACAGTAGCGAATATTTGATTAATGTGCTGCACTTTCCGGGATTTCTGCATTTTAATATTTATTATGATTTAATTATAGACAAGTACACCAATCAACCAACTAATGTAACTTGAGAAATGTCTTTGACCGTTGAGTTGCGTTGCCCTAATCAATTTGAAGGGTTTTCACCAAAACTAGTCAAAGCACACGAGAATTGTCTCTTTGTTTTTGACATTCTTGAAAGTGACAGTTAATAAAAACAAGTTTGTTATTGCATTTTTCTCTTCTTATCTTAAAACGGTGGGTTTGGCAAAAACATCTTCGTTTTCAACCAATCCCGTGAAAGCAAATCTGTTTCGTTTAGAACGCTTGACATTTTCACTCGTAAAAGCATTTTCATGACCAGTTGTTTATTTACATAGATGACTTGTTACATCTCATTTACATATCTCACTCAGCTCTACTGCATAACAGCGCTTATCAATGGATTCATAAAAAAGACAACCTAATATAAAAGTACATAGATAGTAGTGTATTATAATGACCAATTAGTAAATTAATCAAATTTTATTCAAATCCAATTTTAAGTATTAGTAGCGAATTACAAACCATGTCAGCAATTTTGGGATGATGAATAATTTTATATTTCTAAAGGTGAAGTTGAAACAAAATGAAAATGTGGGTAATCACAGCATAGACCATGGAGAGTAAAATGGTGCTTTTGATGGTGAAGAAAATCGCCCCTCGAAAACCAAACGGTTCACAGGATGCAGCTCTTAATTTTAAAGAGTTCATTTCAAAAATTCGATTCGCCAGATGAAGCTGCATCAACTGTCTTGTAATATCCGGACCTGGAGTGTTGCCATTATTATTTAAGGTTAGATCCTGCGTGGATATGAAGAGCATTGCCTCCTCTTCCAGCTTGCTCCGCTCCAGAATATTTGCCAGCAGATGGCTAAAGGCAGGCTGGAACTGGGTTGACCTCTCGTAAACCATGCCCATCAAACTGAACACGGTGAACATCATCCCGAAAAAGTTGAAAAGTACGAAAGTGACAAAAATGAGGGCCGTGCCAATATCAAGAGTTCGCCAGGTTTTCAAGGGAAAGTAGGCGAAAATGCAGAGGTAGGTCACGCCTCCGGCGACCTTGACGAAAATCTGCCATTTGAAGAGCCGATTGAACTCCTTCAAAATATCGCTCAGTTTGAGGTAGCAGTGAATTCTCCACTCCAGTTCCGCAAATTTGTCGTTGTTCTGTTTCTGCTTGCGGAAACTCTCGCGAATCGATTTGGACTCGCTATTGAGAATCTCAAGACACCCCACGAGACTCGCCGAAAATGCGACCACGTAAGCTCCAAATGTTAGCACGCTAGTCCAAGCCACGAAGCTAAATATGATTTGGTTCGCCAGTGAAAGTCCAAAGAACCAAGGTCGTTCGTCATCTTCCGAGCACATTGAATAAAGAAATCCTGGATAGCGGGGATCTTGGATGTGTTGCAGAGTGGCGCCAGCCACTGTGCTCAGGATCACTGGCAACATCATAAAATGAATCTTTCCAACAAACCGGTTTCGACGTGCGGTGATTTTCTCTTGGTCGGTGCCGTCGAGGTGACCTGAATAAATATGAATTTTATTTCAATCAACCTATAGATTATCTTTGCTAATTTAAAATTGGAATGCTGCTGGTATTACTTGTTATTTCCAATTCCAGATTGGCCCACCGATTTTGGTAGTCGATAATGAAGTCATGCTTTCGAAACAAAACCTGAAGTCCAAGAAGACCGTAGAATCCTGGATACATCGTGTTCAGCTTTTCTAAAACAATTCGGGGATCCATGTGTCGCCCCTGTCGGCAGATGTAGTAGATAAAAGGGAGAAATTGGAGGAGGAGCAAGAAGACAAAAAATAAAAGAAATATTTTATGGATCATGTTAAAGACTTTGTTTTTCGGACCAGAAATGAATTTCCAGTGACTCTCAAACAAAATGGGGTTGTGGTAAATGTAGCAGGGAAAGAAACCAACGTAGTTGGCAAAGTGGTAATAGGCACGATATCGGAGGATTGTCGGTGGCAGGAAAATCTGTAGTTTCGGAACAATGTATACTTCCGGTTTCATCCTTAAAAATTGTGTACAAACTGAAAATGACAAACTCTGGACAATGCTCTTATAGGTATGCAATTGAGAATAAAAGTGACCTTTCCAAACGATGTCTCCGACACTTATGACAAGAGCCGGATAACAAAATGTTTTATTCAGGTTGTAGTGGAGTGGAGCATTACTCTGCATGATTATTCTTGAACTTAAATTAAATTACATATTTGCAGTCTGAATTATAGTATTTACGTTTTGCCTTGCCTTTTACCATTCATATTGTACCATGCAGATTGTATCTTTTACAGACATAAGGAATACTTTCTATTTCCGAAATGTTATCATTCGCCCTTTAGCACAACACAATGTTCATGATAAAAGTATTCACATATGGTGAGTAATTATTTTATACCTCGTGACAAATTAATTCCCATTTCTTGGTACACAATTTCGTGCCAGTGTCAATATTTAAACAGTTTGTAATGTAACATATAAATTGTCTATTGCACATTGTGCAACAGCAATAATTGATAGATAGCATCAATGCAAGTCTCTGTATTCGCGTTTACTGCATATTTTGTTTATTTTGCCTAGTGGAGTGTTAGGAAGAAATTAATTGGATCGGACCTCCTAAACCAATGATCACCTCACCCGAGGTACATACATACTATACATATATTAGTAATTTATACCAGTATTTATTACATGTAATGTAACGGTTATGAGGAACAGCATTATGTAATTGTAACTTGTAAAATTTATTCTTCTGGGTAAATTCCTTACAAATATTATGTTAATATCGTATGATATTCGTTCGAACAGGGTGCAAAGTGTAAAATGTTACCAGTTAAATGTGCAATCAAAAGCTACACTTAATAGGTAGGTCTTGTAAATTGTCGTGATTCGTGATTTTAAAATTTGTTCATGAAAATCATAAATCCATTTTCGATCATCCTAGGAAGGCTGCACCCGTTTACACCCGTTTCCGCAACCAGGCTGAGGACAGCATTTCTCGTCCTCAGAGCATTCGTCGTCTTCTCTGCACCTGTCCATGCAGTGGAAACACCGCAGACCTTTATTTGGCGGTGGACATTTGCCAACCTTATTAGTAGACGATTATATAAAACATAAATTGGTTTATACTGACTGAGTACTAATGTAAATAATTACAGCTATGTCATTTAGTAAAATCAAAAGGTTAAAAACTGAAAGTTGTACCTATCTCTGCGCCACATGATTTTGACCTTTGGTCTTTTCCTTTGGGTGGGTTAACCTCTTCAGGCAGACACAGGCACTGCTGAATAAGTAGTGCAGCTATTGAAGCAAGGACAAAAATATCGAGACTTTTCTTCATTTTTAACTCGACTTGCGCTTGAATATAGGGCTTTATTAGTATTTAGAGCAAAAATATTGGACCAGACTGGTTCATTGTTCGTTCGTTCGTTTGTGTACATACTTTGACTGAAAAGGTTTAACTAAGCAAAAATAATGACATCGCTTGTTAGTGTTTGACATGAATTATTTAATAGTGTTTTGCTTCTGCTTTGTGAATTTGGTTGAATGCTTCATTTAGCAAATAACGATGTGACGTCAATCATGACGGAAATTGTAAAGATTTTAACTACCTAAGCTCTCTGTTTGATGCACTCATTCAAGCTATTAAGTATTGTAAATAAATACATTACCAATTGCCAAATCTTAATGAATATTGTTAGATAAGAAGGAAAGTAGAAATTAATGAAAGAGGTGACTTTTGAAATTAATCAATCCCATAATAATTTTCTGCTTCAAAATGGATTCATTTAACGCAAACCGAACGCACAAAATAATTAAATTCTGGCTAATTTATTTTGACTTCCAATATTTCCTCTTTTGTTGTCCATTCCGCATTAAACTTGAAACGAAAATTTCCAATTCATTTTCATATTCCACGCAAAAATCAATGCACGACCATCGTAAACCAATTCCAAGATACATTGCAGTCTCGTGGCTCCCACAAAGGCTCCTTTGTGCATTTTTTCATTTCACTCATCTTTTCTGGATCTTGTATTTCATCCGTCTTAAAGTACCCCAGAAGAAAAACAAACCTGCCGAGTACTTTAGTCTCGGAACAGAGATCACCATAATTCTTCAGAAGTTTGCACTATTTTATATGTACTGGTTTGGCGTGCCGAAAATTCTGAGAATTTTAAATTTTATTACAAGCGTCAATTTCGATTTCAGTAGCAGTCATTGCAGAATTGAAAAACCAAAAACATCTTCAAGAGAAAAGTTTGCCCGATTCATATTCATCCTTTGGTGTGTCAGCTACCCGGTAATGTTGGGAACGAAATTGATAATAAAATTAACTCAAGCGACGCCTCCAAACGAATTTCCTCATTGGACAAAACTTTACCAGTTGGGTCGAGATGTTTTTCTCATCAAGAATTTCTTCACTTCCCCGATTCTGCCCAATCAAACACTTACCATGACAGAGTCATTGGTGGCAGGTTTAACGGTTGTCTCTGAAGTTCCAGAGACCTTATTTTATTATTACCTCGGCGGAGCAACAATACTACCTCAGTTGGCATTGTGGTCAGTGACGAAAATGTTTATGGAGGAGCTGAAGCTCAGTACCAGAATAACTGCCGAACCAAATAGTCACCAACTATGGTACGCAATCAAGATTAAATATGAATCTTTGAAGAAACTTGCAAATCTTCTAAATGCCATATATGGATTCCAATTTACTCTCTTCATTTTGAAGACTATTCTGTATCATTCGACGAAACTCCGTGATTACTTTTTCATTAATGTCGATAACGTCACTGCAGTTTTTTATTCCATTCAGCATTTTACTACTTTCTCTGTGACTTGCACAGTGTTTCTTCTCTCAGGTGGAATATGCATTGAGGTAATAATTTATATCTACTTAAATGGAGTTCCAATTTAAATTGGATTTGAATTTGAATGATAGAACAAATGTACATACATAATAAATAATTTTTAGATGACGAAATTCAAAACATGGCTTTCTAGCGAATGGAGACAAACGGGAATTCCAGGTCATGAACTGACTCGAATTCTCAAGGAGATTCGGGATAATGAGGTGGCAATCAGAGCGAGCAACATTTTCTCTGTTACATTTTCAACACTTGCAAATGTAAAAAAAGACTTGAAAGTTTTTTTTTTATTATGATGTAAATATGCATGTGATAGGAAACAATAATTTGTTTTATTTTTTTAGATATCCGGTTTAATTTTGACATATTTCCTTGTATGTGTCCAGACTGCTTGAGCATGGGCCATGGGCATAATGATACGGGTAGTATATATCAATATCAAAGTATGTAGGTAACTTTTTCACATATACATATTTAATCAAGAAATTCGCCGTTCACATTCATTAGTTCTTGCATGTGAAAAATTCTATACCATCTACAAGATACGACAGAATAATTTCTAACAATAAAAGTCTAATTAGTTTTACCTTAATTAACACATTAACCAAAGATAAATAATGCGCCATTTGTGTTTTCTGGTGTATGTATAATCCTAAAAAAACCTAAATTTTTAAACATTTATAACTTGACGTCAGTCAGCTCAGAACTAACGTGTAAGGGTATTACAGAACTGAATAACGTAGATTTATTTAATTACACTTTCTTTAACAGTCTACAAGTGCAATTAATGTTATTTAAGTGTCCAAATCCTTTTCACTTCTCAAGAACATCCAATCCAATCAAGAGAATTAAATGTTTCGTAAGGTTGACACTTCTTGATGTTAATTAAGGGAATACTAAAGTGTAAAAGGTTTTCCACAACTTTTCCTTTATTAATAAATCCTAAGGTCCGATTTAAATTCAAACATTGAAGCGTGGGAAGATTATTTTAAGCGTTTCTCTTTTTTTATACACAAGTGTATTCCAAGATGGATTCTCCTTCCCAAAACTTAAATCAAATAGATACGAGTAGAATAATTAAATTCTGGTTAATCTATTTTGACTTCCAATATTTCCTCTTTTGCTGCCCATTCCGCATTAAACTAGAAACGAAAATTTCAAATGCATTTTCATATTGCATTGATCGTGAGAAATCAATGTATCGTGGTAAAGCAATTTTTTACACTATTCCAAAATACATTGTAGTTTCGCGGCTCCCACAAAGGCTCATTTGTGCGTTTTTCCATTTCACACACCTTTTTTGGATGCTGTATTTTCTTAAAACCAAAATACCTCAGAAGAAAAATAAACCTGCCGAGTATCTGGTTCTGGCCACAGAAATCACAATAATTTTTCAAAAGTTGTCAGCACTTTATTTGTACTGGTTTGGCGTTTCCAAGATTTTGAGGATTTTAAATATAGTTGCAATCAACGCAAACCATGATATCAAAAAGCAAGAGACAAAAATATTTTCTAGCGTCCGATTTCTTTTCATCGGGTGGTGCGCCATTTATCCAGCTCTTTACGTTTCCAAAATGGTTTTGACGCTGACTCAAGTCACTCCTAGAAATCAGATTCCGATATGGACAAAGTTTTACACGAAAGGACGAGATATTTTTCTCTTGAAGAATTTCCTTTCCCCCCTACCTGCCAATCACACTCTAAGTTGGACTGAGTCAATACTTCCACTTTTGACAGTGATCACGGAAATTCCCCAAGTGCTGTTGTTTCTCTACATTTCTGCGGCTACCTTGCTGCCTCAGATAACACTTTGGTTCATTGCGAAGAATTTCAGAACGAATTTAATAGGGCATAATCAATTGTGGCATGTTATTAGAAATCAATATGAGTCCCTGAAGCAGCTTGCCTCCATTTTTAATGCCATGTACGGATTCGATTTTACCTTGCTTCTATTAAAGACCATTTTCTATCAGTCCACAAAACTCCATGAATACTTTTTCATGAAAGTGAATGAAACTGTGTCTTTTAGTTTTTGGACCATTCACCATTTCATTAACTTTTGTTTGATCTGTGTTATGTTTCTCCTCTCAGGTGGTATCTGCTTGCAGGTATGTAATCATTCATTGAATTGTTAAATAATAATTCACAGAAAATCATTAATAAATAATGAAACTGATGTTTAGATGACGGAATTTAAAACTTGGTTATCAAAAGAATGGGAGAAATTGCGAATTCCTGGTGATGAGCTCATCAGAATTCTCACAGAAATTGAGGACAACGTAGTGGCAATCAAAGCGAGCAATGTTTTTTCAGTCACATTCTCTCTGCTTGCTAATGTATGTATTTATGTATTAAATAATACTCTAAACTTAATTAAATAATGCAAATTAATTGCGGCTAAAACTCATTTGTTATTTTGTTACTTTTTATTTCCAGATAGCTGTATTAATTTTGACCTACTTTCTCGTCTGCCTTCAGACTATGTAACACATCGTAATGATCGTAATTTTATGGTAAAAGTGGTGTAAAGTGTACAGTGTCAGAAGTTAAAACTAAAACCAATCGCAGGTATTATATATTATATGTATAATGAGTAACATGAACATGTATGTATAAGAATTGTAAATAGTGTCCCAAAACAATGTCACATGAATTACAAACATTTTTCGATAAATACCAGAACATGAACAATAAAAAGAATACAATTTTACGCTCTGCTTTTATTTCTCTACACTGAAAGACATCCAGTCTCATTTTTCATTATCTCACTCACCACAAGTCACGTCACAAGTGTTTGCATTTCTGATTCTGATATGTACATGTCCTAAAGTAGGTCTTTTATAGTACTTTTCCATTCATTGCTGCGGTGTGGAAAAAAACCTTTTATTTATGTTGCATTCAGATCATTTCAATTTTCAATCATGTAGAAACTTTGAAACTCATCTCATCATCTAAGATGCTTCACTAAAGAAAAGTATTTATTGTTACGTACATTAATCCATCAAGTTCAACTTTTATGAAGCAGTAATACGAAAAGACAGTTTCCTTTTGTGTGTTGATGTGACCAGAAGTGACTTTATTCCATTTTATGTAACTTCGTTTATTGATGAGAGTTTATTGATGAGAGATTTGCATTCAAAATTTTAATTAACACTAATAAGTCAAATAGAGTTACGAGAACTGTCAATTAAGCAGGAAAATATCAACCTTTTGAAAATGAAGTTTAATGTATTCTGCCTTTCTTTCATAATCGCCAGTTTGGTAAGTACATAGTGTCAATTTATTTTAAAAATAAATGTAATTTTCTGAATTGTTATTGCTATTTTTGGGTCTCTACAAGCACAAGTTGAATTGTCTCGTTAATTAAGTGAATCATTTCTATTTTTCTCAAACAAAAGGTAATTATGAAGGGAGAGATGGCTGGGTCAACGGACTGTAGATTGTGCGCGGACCTGGAAGAATGCTGCACTTTCCGCGAGGTCAGTCCAACAAATCTCAAAGGTTACGAATTGGATTGCTGTCCGCAANGCTGCACTTTCCGCGAGGTCAGTCCAACAAATCTCAAAGGTTACGAATTGGATTGCTGTCCGCAAAGATGCGCCTGTGACACCGCCTGCTGTGAGTTTGAACGTAAAAAGAAAAGGCGAAAATTTTCGAAATAATTCATATCATAAATAATATGGTCTTGTCTATGTATCTTGCAAATTTTTCTTATTTGTTTTACTTTTTAAGAATAATTTTACTTTTATACTTTATTTTAACATTAAATGACCAAATTAATGATAATGTAAAAACTATCGGTTAACAATATTATTTACATATGTAATAATAATTATTAATTATGATCACTTGGTCTGGACACAGACAAGAAAGTAGGTCAAAATTAAGCCGGATATCTACAAAATTAAAACAAATTACTTGTCAACTACTATCTTAATTATGCATATCTTATTTAAGAATTGAAATATTATTTTACATACATTCGAAAGTGTGGAGAATGTGACAGGAAAAACGTTGCTTGCTTTGATTGCCACCTCGTAGCTATCAACCTCCTTCACAATTCGTATCATCTCATGACTCGGAATTTGCAATTTTCTGCATTCTCTTGATAGCCATGTTTGGAATGTAGTCATCTAAAAATTATGATAATTAACTTCTGTATTTAGATATTCTGTTAACTTGCTAGAATATTTAAATGTAAAGAATAAATTATTGTACATTACCAGAACACAAATGTCACCCGTAAGAAAGAACATTGTGCAGGTCAAGCAAACATTAATAAAATGTTGAATGAGCCAAAATCGTTTTTTGGAAGTATCAACAACCACGGAAAAGTATTCATGGAGTTTTGTAGACTGGTAGAAAATTAGTTTTAACAGAAATAACGTAAAATTGAGCCCATATGTGGCATTCAGAAGGTTTGTAATTTGCTTCAGAGATTCATATTGAATCCAGATTAATTCAAAATTTCCATCAGTAGATGATTCTGCTTCGAGATGCTCCACAAAATTTTTGACGATCGTCCACAATGTTATCTGAGGAAGCAACGTTGCCCCACGAACGTTTAAGTACAGTATGGTTTCCGGAACTTTGGAGAGGAAAGTTAATCCTGAAAGCAATGACTCCATTGTGTTTAAGGTGTGATTAGGCATTATCCGAATGGGGAAGTCCTTCAAAAAGAAAATGTCCCTTCCTTTCAAGTAATACTTTGTCGAAGGTGGAATCTGATTTGGAGGAGTCGCCTGTGTTAGTGTCACTATCATTTGCATCCCAAAAACTAATGGGGAAGCGATGCACCAGCAGATAAAAATTAATTGGGAGAATTTTTCTTCGAAAAAATATTTCCGATTTTGGTAATTGCTATTGATGTTATGTAAATGTATTATTTTGTTAATACAATTATTTATGTTTCTGCTAGTGCTAATATCAAAATTCTCATGTACAATGCAATTTAGAATCTTGAGAATCTTAGATACTCCGGACCAGTACATATAAAGCACAGATAATTTCTGCAGAATAATGGTGATTTGTGTGGCAAAAACTAAGTAATCGCCTGGTTTATTTTTCTTCTGGTGTATCGTGTGACGGAAGAAATACCAGTTCCAGAAAAGCTGAATGATTTGGAAAAAGACGCAGAGGAGCTTTTGTGGGAGCCATGAGACTGCAACGTACCTTACAACTGGAACAACGTAAAATGCAGATTTTCTGTGATGATGACGAATTAATTGGCCTGTGATAAACGGAATTTCTTGAAGTTTGGTTTCCACTTTAATGCGAAATGGACAACACAAAAAGAAAATCTGGAAATCAAAGTAGATTTGCCAAAATTTGATTAATTTGTTCATGGGCATCTTAGAGAGGAAAGGGAATACTTTTCGAGAAGAATAAAGCAGATGATGAGCTTATGTGATAATTGTGATCGTAAAGAACAGAACAAGAGTGTTCGTAAACCGTTCACAATTTATTTCTAATTAATTAAGAAGGTATTAACTGTATAAAACAAATGCAGCTTCATAATCAAGAGAAACGAAAAACATTAGTGAAAAACTTCATAAATGAAAAATATGTATAATGATTAGTTGCGGCAAGTTGAACAGTTACGTTTGCAAATGTGGAGAAATAAAGTGGAAAAACATTGCTAGCTTTGATTGACACGTCTTTGCTTTCTACAGTGTCCAACATAAGGATCATGTCTTCGGGTATGATGTCCCGCCTTGAATATTCGACTGGAATCAGGGTTAAGTTATTGGTGTGTGGTGATGGGGAAAGACAATCTAGGCGAAAGGGTTACTAATCTGGTACGTGGGTGATGGGGAAAGACATTATGGGAGGAAAGGGTTAATTGAGTAGTGCGTGGGTTATCGGAAGTGCCTGGATCAAGGTGAAAGTTGACTGATTGGTGCGGTGTTACTGCTTATAAAGGGCTGGGGAAAGTAAACTGGTGTGCCTTAAAGTATATTATTTGTTATATTAGTGGTGGAAAGGGAGTACAGACCTTCAACAGTGTATTCTATCCAAAAATAATAAAGATAGAGCTACGATCTATTATGTTTGTTTGAAACAAATTTTTAACGTGTTGATATGTGTGATTTTATTACTATATTCGCTTTCCAGTAACCTTTACATTCACATGAATTGCATAATTTAACTCAAATAATGCAGGAGAATCATTCTTACATTTCTTCGTCTGATGTCAAGTCTATATAATGTCTTACGATTTTAACTTTTGAAGAAGATGGCGGGGCTACAATCAAATATAACAATGCATTGAAATTATTACATTTTTTATTGTAAAGAATTGAAAAAATTTGGTTTGTTCAAACCTTTTCGCTTTCTGTTGATACTGGGCGAAGATTCACCGGATTTGCCTTTACTCTTCTTTAAAGTAGGATTTTCGTCAGATTTTAAATGGAATCTTCTCTCGTGATCACGTAAAGTTCTTTTAGTAGTGAAGGCTGTAATAATTTTAATAAAGTTAGTTAGATTACATTACAAATTTACATATTCATTAAAATGCCATACTTACTCATGTTGCATGAATCACATTTGAAGGGTTTATAGCCCGTGTGACTTCTAAGATGCATAGACATTTGACTGGGGAATTTTGTGGAGAGTTCACAAATTACACATTCATGATTGCATACAGGTGAATCAATAGAGATAGGTTTCTTTGAGTATAATCGATTTTCAGGCAGTTCCGGGTCTGGAGTCTTGCAAAAGGAAATTTTACAGACCTTGTCTAAAATGTGCTTGTTGTTTTTGCTGAGTTTAGCCCTTCATAAAATATTAAAAATAATTAACAAGTGATATTGTTTACGTTTATTCACAGATAAAGTTTTATAAAAATTACTTACTTGTAAGCCATCTCTGCAGTCTCAAATGAGATAAAAGCACATGGTGCTGGAGATTCATCATCGGGTCTCACAATCCTAATTCTTGAGATTGTCCCGAATTCCTGAAATTCCGTTGT
>VYYJ01005022.1:0-11965 GCA_021029165.1 Cyphoderus albinus
AACAATAAGTAGAAAACTAGAAGTGAACTCACTCGTATTGTTGAACTTATTGTGTATTAAATGTTAGATATCCTTTTTGTCATTGAATAAGTGTTATAAGTAGATACATACTTGTGCTGTAATCCATACAATGTACATTCAGAAATAAGTTTACAAATTCAGAGTAATTTTAACTAAACGTAGTACTTCCATTTTAATAAAAAACATTAGTACTATCAAATTCACGAAAAGAAATTATATAGCATTTGGATTAGTATTTTCCTGGACAATGTAGTACAAAACCAAGTTAGTTTTCCAGTACAATTCTATATTATGAATCTGCACTGATTGGAGGAAATGTTTTCGTATGAGTTTTGCAGTTTTTGCATATCTGTACGTTGAGTTTTTTACCTGTCATGGTAAAACTTCAGCAGGATATTCGCCAGTCCACATCAGTTTCCGTTAGAACACATCTCCAGGTGAACACACCACCGCTTTTCCAATCCAGGTTGCACATGTTTTTGAGAATATGTTGGAAGATTTCGCGATGGCATGGTATTTTGGTTTCGCCAATGACTTTATGTGGCTCCGTTAATTTGGAGGCTTGTTTGGTCGAAGTTGCTTCCAAGTTTATTCAAAACCTCGAAGTTCTAAGTCGGAATAAATCAGCACATATTAAATTTTGATAAGCAGTTCATCTTTCTACATTCCTCCTAACTACAAATTGTAAGACATAAAGGCGATAATAATTTCGATAAAATATATTTTTTATGCTAGTTGAACATAAAACTAGAAATATGAAGAGTTAGTTTGTAATTTGGATCAATTTCCTTTGTGCCATTAATAAATTTCTGGATGGCTCATAAAAAATCAAAATAAGAAAAATGATTTTGGTATAAAAATATTTTGTTGCAGATTTTCGGAAAAATTATTATTTATCACAAGATTTCTAACACAAGTTTTGAAACCTACCCTAGAGTGTGAAGTGTGCATCGCCATTGATTGCATATTACGGTTATTTTTTGCGAATGTAACGCAAAACGAAAACCTAATTAAATTCCTGTTAAAAACCTTATCTTATTCGGTTTGGATACTATAGATAAATTTAGTGATCCTTCTAATTGCAATTACTCTGAAAAATGAAAATTGCAAGGAAAGGTTGAAAATGTTTTCGGGAATGGGTTGTGGGGTTTATGGGTGGTGTCGCATTTGTTATCGTCAATGACTTAAACTGTGTAACAAAATCTGTGTTTGTATTAGTATTGCCACATTTTTTCGTTGAAGAAACAGACGCCTGAAATGCCGAAGTAGTAGAGTGAATATTTTTTATTTTTGTTTTTTTCTCGTTAAAAGGAAACAGTCCCGTTATTTCTTTCCTTAGACGGAGTTGATTCACTTGTTTCATATGGGTATTACATTTGTCTATTATTCTGACGATGCCGTTAATGGCTTTAAGCGTCATAATAAGAAGGACCATCTTTGGGGCCTTTTAAGAACGTCCTCAACTCATTTTGGAATAAAGTTTATTTTCAAAAATTTCCCAGGAATTCTTCAGTTCCCAATTAAGCCTTTTTGTTCGTTCTGAAATTACGTTCGTCTGTCAATTTGACTAGGCAGTTAATGGCCTTCACGCTCTCAAAACGTCACAATAAGGATGACTAACTTTGGTGTCTTCTAAGGACTCCCTGGACGTTTTTATCGTAAAATTCTTTTATTTCTAAAATTCAGGCTTCTTCTGCAGAAAAGCTTTCTCCTGGCCATGACATTCATCACATTTTAATAAATATCGATTATATTTCACTTATATTTACATACATATTTGTTTGCTTAGTTATTTATAAATGTTTGCCACTTCCAAATACTCCTTATTATTTTCAGTTTGGACAATGTAGTGCAAAATATGAATAATTTTTATTGTTGTGAACAACAATGTCTTGCTTTGAACATTAGAAAGAAGTGTGATTGACGATGATTTAGTTGCTTCCAGATTTCTTCAAAACTTAAGTCCTAAGTCGCCATTTACAAATATTGTCATTTTCACGTTGATTCGATGTAACGTCATTGACTATAAAATTAACAAATATATTACAAAATGAATAAATCAGCATACATATATTAAATTTTGATGAACCAGTTTATCGTAATAAATACTACACAGTCATCAATCCAAAGATATAAACGGGGCAATAAACTAGAGAAATCATATGTTAGTATTAATTCATGATTAAACTAGAAATATTTGTAGTTACGTAGTTTTTGTCATGATCACCGGTTCACAATTAGCTCGTAGTTTGTTGATAAATGTGCAATTGCATACAAACATCAATGTATATATCTATTTAAGCTCGTTACAAAAAGAACGAATTTGGAAAATAGGATGAGCAGTTGAGTGGAAATCATATTTACAGAAATGCTATCTACTACTCAATAAAACAACTGACGAAAACGTCTGTCAAAATGTTTATAAAGGTGTCATAAACTAGAATCATGCAGCTGACAATGTGTTACAATAATTTTGAATTTTGTTACTGAAATTTCCTATGGTTTTAAGAAAGTCGTACAATGAAAAAAGCTACGATGAGTTGTATTTATCAACCTGGGTTTGACCTTCAAATGACTCCCTACATTTCTGGAAATTGTTGTTTCAGTTAATTATCTAGTAATAATTTTGTACATCAATGTAGGATGTAACAAAATACTAAATTTAATACAAAACGTTTTATAAAAATTACATTACAAAATAAAAAATTTGAATTTTTTTCAGTCTGCGAGAAGAAGCATTTCATTGTAATTCGTAATGTTTTATGTTTGCCCATAAAAATACGTTGCAATCGAAATTACAATTGTCTTGTTTGAGAATGAAGCTGATGTGAATTCATTTCGTTTTCGTACGTTCGTTATAATGCCAATTACTTATAAGCACCATCTTGCACATTAAATACATACGTAAAAATTATAATCCAGTTTTTTACCTCAGTATAGCCAAACAATCAAACGTACTGCGAGTTGTCGTACTAGTAACGGTTTGAACAATTGTTGTCTTAGTTTATGTGGTTTACTTTCAATATGTTGACAAACTTCTGCATTACATATGTGTGCGTCAAACAACTTATGAGAAACCACAACTTAACAATACCTCCGGCGCAGATGTCTCTATTCTTAATGATTATCTAACCAATTTATATGCTAATATAATTTCAGAAAGTGTAGGCAAAAGCCTAAACATAACTGTAACTTTGCATGCATTTCTAAAATTATGGAAGAAGTGACTTGACAGAATCCCATGCTGCTCTTGTGCAACAGTTGAGGAAGAGAAGTATACCCGTAATTTTTGAATTTTTCAATTAGAAACATCAATCATAAATGTGTACTGTTTTTGTTTAAAAATGATAATGCTATGAGCATTTAACAAGTATAAATCTGAAGTGCGGGACTGAGGTGGGTGTACCGCAGTCTGAACAACGAGTGCTTGTTATCCTGGCAATAAACGAAGATAATCTCCATTACTACCTGCTCAGAATATTTATGATTCCAGTTTAATCTTAGCTTAGCGTCTGTTTCTGCTTTTCCCATATGCTTTGAATATTCACAATAATCATATTCTTGTAGCCACATGTGGTGCCACACACGGGCTTTTTGTCTGCCGTTGCATCTTTAGTAGTACCCAGATTAAGTAACGATTAGTAATTAAATTAGTTGACGTTTATTTACAAGAGTGAATGGGGTAAGGCAGGGTGACTGGTTGAAAAGATTTCACACTTTTGACTAAAGTACGCTCTCAGTCCTACCTTCCGGGTGACTCCATACATTTCTGAAAATTTTTGTTTCAGTTATGTAACTATCAAGTAATGATTTTGTACATCAATGTAAGCTGTTACGAAATGTTGAATTTAATAGTCATTTATTTCAAATTGCATGTAAGTTTCATTTAGCAACACTATCACTACAATATCAGAAAATTAGTTCATGTAACCAGAAATACATACAGTGGCACTGCAATAATATATTTTAAATTGTTATCAACCATCGATTTTAAGCTTTAATCTTCCATCCAATTTTGCCAATATATGTACGTATCTAGTCGATGACACGTTCGAGGTCGAAGTGTTTTTCTAATTTTGACGGCCAAATGTGAAGAATTTAAAGACGCCAACAAAATTTCTGGTGTAGTAGGATTGTACGATGAGCATGGTCCAACGGAACATGATAAATGAAAACCGTGGTTGTAGTTAGTTCAACGTTTGGTAGTACATATTTTATTTAAAATGCTAATCGAATGATATACGCAAGATTAACCTTCATGCTTATATTTCTAAATGTAATCAAAATACAAATCAAGATTTTGATTCAACCTTTTAACAGTATATAAAAACTGTGTGGAATATAAAGACTATGGGAGACCCCATATCCTTTGCGGTTTCAAAATTAACAACCGTAAGATACAAAAAGATAGAATCACGTCTATGGTAAATTGTACAGTATCTGCAGTATCCTTGGTACGTAACAAAAAACAACGCTCATGTTTTGCGAGATAATGCATCTCTAATGCATCTCATGAGATAATACATACATATTTGTTTGCTTAGTTATTTATAAATCTTCGCTACTTTCAAATACTCCTCTTTATTATTTTCAATTTGGACAATGTAGTGCCATATATGAATAATGTCTGGTTTTGTAGCAGCAGCGTCAAGTATCACATAAGGAAATATCAGACAGAGGTGTGGCTGACGATGATCGACTTGCTTCCAGCTTTCTTCAAAATTAAAAGTCATAAGTCGGCATCTAATGATTTTGTAATTGTTGCACTTACATTTTCTAAGGTAATGAGTCATTACTAATGACCGATGTAACATCATTTGCTATCATATGTACAACCGAATAAAAACTGACAAACAAATTGTCGAATGGTTTATAAAGGTACCTTAAACGAGAACCTTCAGCTACGATGCGTTATGATTATGAGTTTGGCTTCAACGATTGAAGTTCAGCCTTTCGAATAATCCCTACATTTCTGGAAATTGTTGTTCCAGTAAACTCTGAAGTTAATAATTTTGTACGTCAATGTAAGATGTTACAAAATGTTTAATTTATTACAAAGTTCATTTCAAGATTGTATGTATTTTCATTCAGCAATAGATATCTCACACATATACCAATTTCTGTCAAATTTAGAAATACATTTTGCATTGAACACAAAGTTTAAAAAATCATGGTTATCTTAACTAAACACAGTAGTTCTTTCTTATTAAGAAACCTCAGTACTATCAAATTCGACAGAAGAAATTATGTAGTATATTTATTTATTAGTATTTGTCCGGACAGTGTAGTGCAAAACCATGTGCGAATTACTTAACCCAGCACAATTCTAAATTGTTCTGATTGGAAGATCTGCTTCCATAAGTTCCATATTTATGAGTATGGTATGTTTGGCATTTCTGTTCATATGAATTTTTTACGTTATGGAAAGACGGTAAGGCTTCGCCGGAATATTCAATAGGCCGGAATCCTTTTTGGTTAGGGTACACGGATTAATGCAAACCTGTTTTCTGCTTAAAAATTCGAAGCCATAAAATACAAAAGTTTGGAACATCTTCAGTCCATTGTGACCTTTCTTGCCGCAGCATTCTGGTTACGTAAGAAAGAACAAAGCTTCAGATGTTGCAAGATAATGCATCTCTTGTCCAATTGCTTGTAACTCTTTTTATGGTTGCGATTCGCGACGTCTTGTAGTACTGTCTGCATGGAAGTTTCTTTGAATAGTGGTGCCGTATCACATACTTCATTTAAGTTGGAAGGTGCTGTAACTGGCCTCCAAGATTTCTAAAAGTGAGAAGCATACGTTGACGCTGAAAGAATTGATTTATAATCATTTTCATCCGATTCATATGTTTAATTGTAATTACATTGAAAATGTATTTCAGTGTAGTTTGTAATTTCTTGATGTTTGCCCGTAAAGTTAATCGTCCGTGCACGCCCGTCGAATCATAATTGCAATTGCGTGGTTTGAGTATGAACCTAAAAGTGTAAACTGCTGTAAGTTGGTATTTATGCGTGAAACAAGTTGTTGAATGATAAACCTTAATTTAGCAATAACGCAGGTTATTCATTCGTAATGGATATCTAACCAATTTGACTTGTAAAGTTACAACTCAAAGTGTGTGAAAAAGCTTATACTAACTTTACATAAATTCCTGAAATTATGGAAGACGTAACTTGACAGAAGACAATGCCATTTCACAAACTTGAGAAAGAAAATGGTCTCCGTTTATTGCTGAATTTTTCAAGTCGAAATATCAATGTATTTTGCTTAAAAATGATTGTGGGAAATTATTTAAACAATCCCAAATTTGAAGTGCGAGACGAAGGTGGGTCGCTACCATATGCTGAACAACGTGTGGTTGTTGTCCTGGCAATAAACTATGATTATTTCTCTAACGAGCTGCTCGAAATATTTATCCTTCCTGTTTAAGCTTGCTGTATTTTTTGATAAAATCAGATATTTTTCACTTTCCCCATGTTTTGAATAGGAATTAAAAACCTATTCTTTGTGGCTGCTTTATATGGTGCCATACTTGTGCATTTTAGTGAAATAAAAGTTACTACTGAACAATTGACAATTACACGCCGGAAGGAAGATAAGAAGCAAAGGGATAAAAGTAATAGATTTTAAATTTAAAAATTAAACGCCATCGTAATTTCAATGAAAAATGTTTTCGTCCAAAGTTTAGAGTAGAGTGTACATACATACATCCACACGGAAAGGATTGTTATCGATATTTTTGTGAATGTACCGCAAAATATAACTTACTTACAAATTATTGTTAAGGAACTCATTTCATTCGTATTTGATACCATTGATAAATTGTGTGATCCTTCCAATTGCTATTACTCTAAAAAAGAATGGTTGTAACGAAGGGTAGGTTGCACATGTTTTTGAGAATAGGTTGCGAGGTTTCGCGGTGGCACCCTGTTTTGGTTTCGCCAACGACTTTAGCTGTGTTAGTTTTGGCGCTGTTTACACTCACATTCCATTTGTCAGTCAGTCATACCAGGCAATTAATGGCCTGCACTTTCTTAAAGCAGTGTATGACTTCTTTTACCAGGCCAATGTACTATTTGTTTTGTTTAAACTAAAAAAATGTTTAAATCATTTCGTATCAGAACGATTTTACCCCGAAAAAAATAGGATGCAAGAGAGATAAGATTTTTGTTTAAAGTGTAGAGTTTAGAGTGTATATTCACATTGAATGTATATTATGGATATTACTGTGAATGTAACGCAAAATTAACTATTAAATTACTGTTAAGAAACAACCGATTTTATTCCATTCCGTCGGATTGAATCCGATACAGTTGATAAATTCACTTCAGTAATCTTTCTAATTGCTATTACTAAAAAATTGGAAGGTTGCAAGGAAGCGAAGGTTGTGACATGTTTATGTGGGTGTGCTGCGAGCTTTCGATGTTGGAAGACGTCTGCTGAAACGGCGTAGAAGCATACCGATGAGATACCGCATTGTGTATTATTTTCCCGTCAAAATAAAACCATAGGTTTTTTCATTGCGTGGAGTTCATTCATTTTGTTAATATTTGGATTCCGTTTGTCAGCCAATCTTACCAGGCAGTTAATGGCCTGCATTCTCTCGAAGTGTCATAATGAGGATGACGAAACAACGGACCTTCTAAAATGCAATCAACTTTTTTATCGTCAACTTTACTTTCAAGGCTTCGTCCAGGAATTCTTTTATTTCCAAGCTAAGAAGTCTTCTGTTCCAATACTTCTTCCTGGCGATAACTTTAATTACTTATATTAAATACTTATTTAGTTGGTCAATACTAACGTTAATTCAACAGCGGCTTAACTGTTTACAAATTTACGTCACACTCGAATATTTTTCTGTACTATTTCTAATTTGGACAATGTAGTACCAAATGTGAACACTAATTAATCATTTATGGGTTTGAAATGTAAAAAAAAATAGTCTTACTGGGATTATCATAAATATGATACTGTTGCTTCCAAGTTTATTCAAAACTTTAAATACTAAGTCAGCATCTGGAGATAGAATTTTGATTTGCAATTTTTTGCTTTCCAAAAACAGACGACCTTCGGATTGACTCCCTACATTTCTGGAAATTTTTGGTCCGGCTAACTAGCAAATAATAATTGTGCACATCAATGTAGGATGTTACAAAATGTAAAATTTAATTTAATGCAACAAAATTTAAGAATGCATATAAGTATGATTCAGCAACACTGTCACTACAGTATCAGAAAATTTGTTTGTGTAACGCGATATACATACAGTGGCCTACATCCTTAAGATATGATATTTTAAATTGTTATTAACTAACTCAACTAACTGTCGATTTGAAGCTTTCATCTTCCATCCAGCTTCGCCAATATAGGTATCGCTAATACGTTCGAGGTTGAAGTATGTCTGAAATATTCTACTGTATTGTTTTCTAACTTTGATTGCCAAATGTAAAGAATTTTCATACGTGAACAAAATGTATGGCTTAGTGGAAGGGTTGAGTTAGACACAATGGAAAAAATGATAATCGTGATTGAAGGTAAATGTTTCGTAGTACATATTTTATTTGAAATGCAAGTCGAAATATATACTCTAGATTAACCTAATGCTTATATTTTCTAAATGTAAAAAAAATCTAAGTCATGACTCAAGACTCATGAGTCATGACTTTGATTTAACCTTCTAACAGTATATATGTACAAACTCTTTGGAACATAGCGACTATTTAGAGACCCTCTCGTTGTATCTACTAACCTGGGTTTAAACAGTTTCCTCGTTATAAATACAAATTCAATTACCCCAGTTTCCATGAACTCGGTAAACTTTATTTTGAGGGAGTAACTAATCAATGTAGCTGACTGAAAAACACATTCTACCATAAATAAATAAATTCTTTGCGAGCCGATTAATGTAAACCTGTTTATTGTTTCAAAATTAAGAACCGTAAAATACAAAGAAATCGAACATCCTTAGTAAACTGTAACCCTTCTTTTGTTAACTGCAGTATTCTTGGTACATTTCTTGTCCAATTGCGCAGCGTTTTAATCATTTTGTTTCGTGATGTTTGGTAGTAGTGTCTGCATGGTGGTGACTTCAAATAATGGTTTAAATTGGAAGGTGCTGTTACTAGGCTTCAAGATTTCTAAAAGTTAGGTGTTGGAAGCAATAATAAGCGTTAAAATAATCGCTCAATTGGCTCATGAAATGTTCGCCAAATTTGCACATAATATGCAACAAATTTTAATAAATCTGAATTATATCCGCATGGAAATTAATATTTCTTATCTCGCCAATGTACGGTGTTTTTAGAACTACTACTAAAATATTTAGGCAAATAATTTGTTAAGCTGAGATTAATCAGTGACAACTAGGCCCAAGGTACGAAAAACCCATGGGTTTTTTATCTTAAAACCCAATTTGGGTTTTTTAGGTGGGTTTTTAATGGGTTTTTTGGGTTTTTTGGGTTATTTTGGGTTTTTTGTTTTGACGTAGGTTAAGTGGTAAAATGTGCTATAACAACTAAGTTTAAGTTTAATTTGTTATAATTGTTAGTGAATGCGGATAAATGGCAACTTTAACATCTATTTGATCAACTTTTACACTAATTATGTAGTCAGTTGATATACTGAACAATGAAAATTAAAAATGTAATTTTGGATTTTGTAATGGACCATAAAGGATCAAGAAGTATCCAATGAGTTGATTCTGTGATTTTTCTTGATGTTTTAAAAAACCCAAAAAACCCAATTTCTGGTGGGTTTTTTACTTAAAAAAACCCAACCCACCTTTAAAAAACCCAAAAACCCAAACCCAAAAAACCCAGGAGGGAGTACCCTGAGGCTGATTGATGCGGTTAAAAATCCTGCTGTTGGATATTATACTATGAACATTCCACAATATAAGTATCAGAATAAAGCTAATATACACAACGCCATTCTCTGTATAATGAAATCAGTTAAGCCTTTATGCTGCCACTGTTACTAATAATTAGAAAATGGTGTAGATACTCCTAAAGCATTGTTGTTATGAAATCGTTAGAAGGAATAGCCAAAAATCATATATGAATTTGAATTGAATAAGTTTGGAGAAATCGTATACAAATAATAAAATTGTAATCAAGATTGCAATAGGAAATTGATATTCAGACAACTGTTATCATTTGTGTCTCACCAAAAAATTACTTGATTTTGCAAGTCGCATTATTAGTGCCCAACAATGAATGCTAAAATGAAAAAATGTCATTCATGATGTCTATTTAATTCCTTAATAGTTTTTGGCAGGATTTTATCATTTCTACAATTATTATGTACATATCGGCGATATGATATTGTATTAAACAGATGGTGTGTATGTAATCCTGCCTATGACGATGACAAAATAATATGTTATTCTTTACACATTTGAATATATTGTATTAATTGTATAGCAACTTTTGAACCTCTGACGTGACATTATTCAATTTCTCTGAAAACGTGGGAGAACGATGTCTTTCTAATTGCTTTTCTACAACTTATTATTCAAGGCAATGTTTTACGCTTGACAGTTGAAAGCCACGGGAGGCGCTGCTTAAATCAAATTCCTTAGCAAATATATACTGTCAGTCTTGTTGAACTATGAACAATAATAGTTAAGAAATGTGACGTACGGAAAGCTTCCCAACGGTTTAGTAATTTATTATCTCAATCTCAATTTATTTAGTTTCCAAAAATATGAATGTCATATTTTCATGCATAAAGCTCAATTACATATTAGTCATAGTATTTTTTATTTCTAATGTACCGTAGAGTAGTGATTTAAAATCACTGTATGTTATTGAATACATACATACAGTACATAACAATCAAAATAGAACTACAAATTCGTCATCGGTTTCATTCCGTTCAGAATCTAGTTTCTGCAACAAAACAAAAAATAAGTTTTATTTATTGAACTCTTAATATGAAATATTACCGGGTATTTTGACATTTGGCATTTCCATTATTTTTTCTTACGTTGGTGTTTGTGTTCGTCCACACAGACGCGCTGAATTCCAGTTGGTACAATAAGCTTATTAGACGTAGAACAATTGATATTACAATTATGAGAGAACCAAGAAGTGAGCAGTATATTATTTTTCTGATGATGTCCTTCTCTATAATAATCAGAATCATGAATTCATGTTATTGAATATGTAATACAAACTTAATAAATAATAAATAGTACTCACCTCTGTGCGTTTCAGTAGCAATTTTTTCGTTAAATATTGAAGGATAATGTTTCAGTCTACTTTTTAAACTAATTTCAAACAGACTTTTGAATTGGCTCTTGTTACAAGACACCGGAGAGCATTTGAAGGAAAGTTTCGTTTGATTCATGGACGAAGTGGTAATTTCGAAGGATTTGAAATAGGAATAACCCGTTTTATCTTTTATTGCACTGACGGCTGAAATCACGGCGAGGCTTACTGTAGTATTCTGCAATCATTAGGTATAATGACAAACAACTCGCTAATAATATCTACTAATAATTGTTTCACATTATAAAAATTAAGAAAAGAATTTATAAAGTTGTTTTTAACTCACCCGTTGAGCATACAAGTTAATAGGATAAGTGGCTACGCATGTAATTCGTACACGAATTAAGTTCAAATCAGTTCGTGAACCCAAGTAGCTTCCGGTACTTTTGTACTGCGGTTTTGCAAATATTGTTGGTTTTTTTGCTTTTAATAATTCCAAGTCGTCACATGAAACACGATTTGATTGGTCTAAACGAAGCAACTTGGGTGCACCTACGTCATCTTTATAAATAAACTTTAAGTCCTTTGTTCCAAGAGATAAAGAAACGGTACTTAATGTATTCATTAATAATATGATTAATGTCACAGTGTGTAACAATTATTAGTAGATATTATTAGCGAGTTGTTTGTCATTATACCTAATGATTGCAGAATACTACAGTAAGCCTCGCCG
>VYYJ01005023.1:0-11963 GCA_021029165.1 Cyphoderus albinus
TTGTGTGTAAAATTGGGCAAATTAAAAACATACCCTGCCAGTTTTTAATAATAATTTTGTACATGGAAGAACATATTGCATATAACTTGATACAGCGAGGAATATACTAATGTAAAGTATGTCTTGCTAATAATATTTATAGTTAAAAATATTTTGACTCGCAATAATGGGCGTCCAAGTTATGTATTTCTGTTTTTAAACGGGTACGAATTTAGTTATCCTTTTTCACCTGTCTCCAAAAGGAGTTGAAAGTTTTACTTGCTGTTTCGCCATCAGCTAACTTCAAAATCCGATAATATTATGTAATAAGGATGTTCTTTTTCACAGTTTGAATATCTTTGATTAAGTAGGGAATGTTTGTAGTCCACGTTGAAGCTTCCGCTACCAGCGAAAACGGCAGATCATTTTTTACAAAATGTTCTGGAAGCGTGCAAATGCATCAAAGCGTAATCTTTTATTATATCAAAGGAGTTCTTTGTTGGTCTCCCGACTTTATATTGTCAAAATGTTACTTGAAACCATTAAGACCCTCATAAAACAAACTTTACAGCATAGTATTTGTACGGTGAATTAAAAAAGTATTTGTTTAAATATTTTATATTTCCAATTCAATTATCGGTGGCAATTTTTTAGTTTACTATTGCCATCAGGAAATAAAATTACAAACTTATCTTTGGTCAAAGACGTAAGATATGCGATGAATAGGTAAATTGAGCACTTGCCCTGACCGTAATAAGAGTAAGCTGGCATCGGCCATTTGCAAGGTTCCGAAAGCAACATAATTCACAATAAGTGACGATACAAATCCTGCAACAATGTAAGTTGACGTTTTGGTAAATTATCTGAAGTATCTAGTTACCTTGCCCAATTTCTAAATCCAAGCAGGTAACTCATTTTTTCGCAACTTGCATCTTGAATAGCATCTAACTGCCGAGTAAACTCCGAAAAAGAAAAATAATCCGACGTTTGTGCGTGACTTTGAAACAGTGAAACGCATCTATCGTACTTTTTGTAGTAAATTGTCTTAAGGCGATAGCCTCATTCCAGTTATTGCATTCCTTCGCTATAACAAATAGTTTCACATGCTCTTCAGCATCCTGATTAAATTGTCCGGAGAAAGTTTTGGGAACGATGGGTGAAACGGTTTACATGCACTTAAATCGCAATCGAAGTCCCTTCGAGTTCTTTAGACGGAAAGGTACGAAAAAATCTGAGCTTTTAGTTTCTTCTAAAATGCTTTTTATGAATTGTAAAGAAAACGACACAGACACAATGATGTTAATTACACAAGCAGTTGAGACTTATTTATTCTAACTTTTTACTTTTCTGGCGCACAAAATATTATCTTTTCTTCCTCTAAGATGTCTTCTCGACACTCAAATTCAGCCTCTGACGATATGACTCTAGGCCCTTTCAGTCGATTGCTGGATGAGTGTCTGGCTAGAGCTGCTTTCTGTCTGGTCCCGATTGACAAGTTGCAAGCTCTTTTCTGTCATACTTTCCCCACACTGCTTGCTTTCCCTGAGCTGCGAAAAATGATGAAAGCAAAGTCTTTCATTTACCATAATGTTAGAATGTATAACAAAATAAGCTTAAACGAACAAAAGCGAACTAGAACGTAACATCAACGTTTTTCCCCATAATCATCAATAAGTTGCCTCTCCTCCGCTGTCACTTACTCCATGCAAAATGACAATATTATGCAACTAAAGTTTAAATACATTTCCTTGCTTTCACTTCACTATGCTCTGCTTGCGTTCCAAGCATATGCGTATTTAATTTACTTGAACCATTAAAAGGGTAATATTGAACTTAAAATGCTGTAGTAATTCTATTAGTAAGGAAATACATTCCGATACAGTTAAATCGCGATTGAATAATAATAACTTATGAATAAAAACATGAATTTTTTTACATTCCGTCCACATACTATGACGGGATGTTTTTTTTAAATATATATTATAACTCTACAATTACCAAGGCTTAATTCATCTAACTCAATCAAAGTATCTTTCTGAAATATTTCTTAATACTTACCCGTACTAGAATGTAAGCTTGCGGTTAACGAAACTAGACTTAAGTAGCTCAGATAACAGGGTTTATAGTAAATAGTAATTGCCACGTGAGAAGTATAGTAACCTAAATTGAATCGGCAACAATGTAAGTTGTCGGTTTGGTAAATAAAAAATTGAGCCACATCCGTGAAAGAAAGGACTGGAGTTTGTTTTACATTTCGGGTTCTTAACTCGTATATAATTAAATTAAACAGTAAATTATACGCATGTTTCCAATTAGTCTGGCCAATTGTTGAAATTATTACTTCCCAATACCTAATAGTTTACACAATTCAAAGAATAATTTTGGATGTGATTTTGTCGTAAATTTTGTTAGATCAGGATGGGCTCGTCACTTTATGTATATATACGGTGTTGAAATGTAAAATCGTTCATAAATGGTGATACATTATTAGTTCAAATTACTACTGGTGTTCTATGAACTACTGCATCACCTTTGAATTTTATTCTTACGTGACAAATGTCGCCAGCAAGAAGCATTTTAATCGTTTCCGTTTCCCTTTCCTTGTACGATGGCTGAAATTTTAAAAATATAATAATTAGTACTTACGTATCATGAATACAGGTATATAATTGTGTAGTCACGAAATTACATCATTCCACAGTATTGCTCGTTTATTAACACAATTATGTTATACAAAGTTGTAATTTTTGTTAGGATTGGCTATGTATCCAACGTTGATAAGTACAAAGTCAATATACAACATAATGCCGATTTTCTTAAATGGCTTCTTTAACCCGCACTCAATTTTCACTTTGATAATGTCAGAACCGCAGTCGACCTTTACAAAGTCGGAAGCTTCGGAATTGCAATGTCTTCATTATGTAGCACCATTCTCACTGTAATTGTGTGTGAAAGAATGTGATCAAGCCCATGCGGAGCATCTTTAATTAGTAATCGTCCAATTTCAATTTTGAGTTTGCCATATTTATTTAGAAACATGCACAAGTGGGTTAAACTTTATAGCACGGTTACACCTTTTATAAAATTATTTTTAACTGCTGGCGAGTACTTCAACAAATGTACATTGACGTTGTTAATCTAAAGAACTAGTGGCTCTTAAAAAAGTGCAACAATAAATGTACATTGGCACGAATCATATTTTATTTTAGTGTTAGAAAAATCATTCACCACAACGATTATTCATAATTCCAACCAAATTGGTAACAATGTAAGTTACCTGATAATGGTAATTTTGCTTGCCAGTTGCCACTCAAATATATGATGATGTTGCTGTAGACTTTAAAGTGAATGAGGGTCACATGTTAGACTAACGTTTGAATTCCGCAAGTATCCCGAACACCACCATATCAATAATGTGAATTGATATAATTTTTTCAATAGCTGGGGAAATTCCAGTTCCACAGCAAAAGATGTAGTTGTGTCGTTTTAAGCAAATTTTCCCTTTTCGGAAATACAGCAGGAATACATGAGGAAATGTTAAAAATGTACCGTTGATTAATGTGTGTAGAGTTTTATGGGTTTCTAATTTCTATCGACAGGAATAAATTGAATCGGCCAAGATTAGATAAAATTATATAAGTGTCAACAACAATGAGTTAAAACGTTTGACTTTGAAGTTACTACTTGATGATATATCTGATCATTTGTTTTACAACTGTGGCGTTTGTATTTCTAAATCCAATACCATCAAAATAAGCGTGCATGCAGGAATTGCTACAGTTTCTTTGATTTTCCGTTATATAATAGCGAAGCGTGTACTGTTTATTATAAAGGCGTACAGCTTACTATCCGCCAATCCACCCGAATCGTGTCGGTGATGATGATGAGTCAAAGATGCTTTCTTACAGTTATCTGCTTTATCTGCATTTATCTTTCAATCACTGCTTTCAGCAAGGTTTAAAAAATTTGATTACGATCAACTTCCGTTTATTTGCTATGGTTTTAGTTGACGTACTGTCTGATGATGAATATTATTCGTAAATTCAAGTAATTTTTCAGTTAGTGTGAAATGAAAAAAAAACAATTTAATGTTTATATTTAAATTGTTCAAACGAATTAGACAAAAATATTTAGAAAAGGAACGACATGTAGGAGCATCTTCCGTATAACTTGCTACAGCGAGAAATATACTAATGTAAAGTATGCCTTGCTACAAATATTTATTGCTAAAAGAATATCCTGACTCGCAATAATTGGAAAATACTCATTAATTGGTGGTAGCAGTCGGACACTTTCTTCTTCTTCATAACTTACACATTTCCCAATTGCTGCGGTGTACCGGTGTGGATGACGCAAATTGCATGTCGACTGATGACTTGTTATATGCTTTGAGATATGTCGTTGCATTTTGCAAACCGTACAGCTGGAGTTATCCTAGCATTGGCTGGGTAGTTGATTTGGTAAATTTGACTATTTTATTAGTTCAGGGACGATCATTAAATGGGTTAAAAATGAGTTGAACTTTCCAATCATCACTTTCGCGTTGTCTGTGGCAAGAAACAGCAATCGTTGCATTAAATGCGTTTTAAAACGGTTTACAATTTTGTCGTAGTTTCAACCTTTCTCCAAAATGAGTTGAATGTTTTACTTGCTGTTTCGCCATCTGCTAACTTCAAAATCCGATAATAGTAATAGTATGTAATAGCGATGTTATCCTTCACAGATTGAAGATGTTTGATCAAGTAGGGAATGTTTGTAGTCCACGTTGAAGCTTCCGCCACCGGAGAAAACGGAAGATCATTTTTCACAAAATGTTCTGAAAGCGTACGATGCATCGAAGCGTACTCGTTTATTGTATCGAAGGAGTTATTCGTTGGTCTACCGACTTTATATCGTCAAACACCATTAAGAAACCATTAAGACCCCTGTAAAACACAGTTTATAGTATAGTATTTGTACGCAGAATTAAAAAATATGCCTTCGACAATTAAATCATATCCAGGGTCGGAGGTTATAGACGACAGCACAGCGCTTGCGGCAATATAGGTATTTGTCGAATCCGGAAATCGTTTAAACACCAATTCTGAGTTTGTTACATACCTGTTTCAATATTTTATAATTCCAATTCAACTATCGGTGGCAATTTTATACTTTACTGTTGCCGCTGGGAAATAAAATTACAAACTTACCTTTGGTCAAAGATGTAAGATATGCGATGAATCGGTAAACTGACCACTTGCCCTGTCTGTAATGAGAGTAAGCTGGCATCGACCATTTGCAAGATTTCGATAATTCATTATAAGTGACGATACAAAATCTGCAACAATGTAAGTTGCTGGTTCGGTCCATTATATGTATATATTTTTGTATGTTTACACCGTGCCAATTAGTGGTAGATAATAAGATATGTTTGCAACACCTACAAAAATTGTAGGGGTGTTGTTGGGAGGTTATCTGAATTTCTCGCTTTTATTAGATAGAGGTTGAAGTGGAAGAATGTGATTACAACTGCAACGGAACTGCTTCTTGAGAATGACAGGAAGTTGACGAGTTGATAGGAAGCAGAAGATGATCGATAATTGATAAGAGGATTTTTTTCAGTAGTAGCAGAGATTCTCTTTGCTTGAAGTAGCAAAACCGCAACAATCAGCCCTCTGAATTTTTCTTCGTCTCAGAGATGTGAAAGACTCAGTAATTCAACTTGTTTAATCCGATACCAGAAACTATAACCAACAAAGGCAGCAAAAGAAAAGAATTAAAATCAGCTCTGAATAGTTTATCATTCTCAATTCCTGAGATGTGTTTGTTCCGCTTTCTGCTTCACCTGAAGAACGGCGATTCCATATGGAATGTCAATGTCTTCCATATTTCGCATTTCCGTGCTGAAGATATTAAAAATTCGTCTCGACCGGGCATCCCTAATTTTCACTTTTGCGTCCTCTCACGCTAATGATTTGTCTTCAACCTCGTTTCCTAACGATAAAATATGTAATTGCATACAGTAACCTGAAAATAATTACTTTACTTTCGCTTCGGTAACTGAAGTTTAGTTACCTCAAATTCCAAAAATTCGTGTCTCTGCATGCCGCCCAGAATTCTTGCTAATATTATCAGTAATTCGCCGTTGATCATCCGGGATAACCTCTCCCTGATCTTTTGGCGTCAAGTCTTGAATTTTCTGATGAACCCAACTAATTTTTGTATTTATCAAGACACCTTCTGCAGTTGGCAGGGGATTCTCATTGTTAGCTTCAACACCCTCAATCTCACTGTTGATGTCTTGTACAACGCCTGCCGCCATGTGACTACCGCCCACACTTTCTGTATTTATCAGACTTCTCGTCACCACAGGATCTGCAGCTGCGTCACTCAGGGTATAACTCGGGGGCATAACTTGCGGGTAGCTGCATTCACAGTTATTCGGAACTTCAGGAGTTTCCGGTAAAATCCTAAATGACTGTGGGATAAATGCAGCTGCGGTAACCGTGCAACGGTTAGAGACAAGTGCCGCTTTGCTGAAGCTGTTGACGATTTTGATATTTGCGTTAATGTCGTTGACGCCGTGCCTGATGATGACGCTCCAGTTCATTGTCTACACCTGTGGCCCCCTAGAGGTGGTTTGTCCTTGCCTTTGTGGTTCGGAGATCCGCGAGAATCCAATTGTTCTTTGATTCCCAGGTCCTGATGTGGGAGGCTTTGGGGCTTTTCGTGCGTTCCTACTTGGTGGCCTAGTAGTTGTTTACTGCTGCATTTGAGCCGGACATGTTTGCCCACTTCCACAAAATAAGTTGCCGTTTTGGTAAATTTTATGCTGTCTTTAATGAAACATGCCTTAAGTGGCTTATAATATGATATACAAGACGTAGCTCGAGAACAGTTATAGGATGTGGCTGTATCTTGGAATTTTAATACCCTGGACAGCAACTGCAGCAATGCTCATATACTTTATGACATAAAGTAAGGTCATTCATTAGTGGTAAAATATTATTGGTTAGGATAATAACACGCGTTCCATGAACCACAGCATCTTGTTTAAATTTTACTCCTACGCGGCAGATTTTTAAATTTGTAATGTGTTTGTTTTTGTTGCTTCACACGATGCCTGCACAAATAAAAACGAAAACAGATTAAGTCTTTTTTCTCATTATATGCTATCACTTCACCTGTATTATTTGTACATATATACCTGGTTCCATAGAATAACCCGCTTGTGAACGTAGGTTTTTATATATTTAAAAACTTATTTTTAGAAAAATGAAACAAGACTGGAACACGCACTTGGTTCGGATCCAGGTTTTCACGCACCAAAATTGATGTAAATTGATAAAGATTGGCTCTGTTTGTTGACAGGTGATTATACATTCTGTAGCAGGATTCGCAGCGGAAGCTGCTTTTGCACGGCTCATTTGTATTTTCAATATAACATGCATACTACGTTATTTCTTTGTTGTTGTTGAGAAAGTTCCAAAATAATCCTTTGAGGCAATAATGGTTTTTTAAATATTGTTTAGCCATTTAGGCACAGCCAAGGGATTCAAATTGTTATCTTCAGATCGTTGTTTTAGAATTTAGAGCAGATTTGACCGGACGACTATTTATTTCCAAATGCGAGATTAAATTTATGCAACTCATCAACAAATCGCAAGTCCGAAAAACTTAGGCTTCCCATTGCTGAGTGCGCTGTCAATAGTAATATTTGTTGAAAGAGAAGTATATGTAATTTTTTAAATTGGATCGGCAACAATGTAAGTTGTCGGTTTAATAGGTAAACAATATCCAAAGCATCACACACAAAACCTGGAAAACAGACCACAGAAATGAAGACTTGGTCGACATGACCTAACTTGGGTTAGTTTGATGTGCTAATCGCTGACGCTTTATTGAACTGTTCGCTTCAATATAAACCTTCCAATAGAAGGTAGCTATAGACCATCAATGTACGATTGAATGCAGGAATTGCTACATTGTCATTGATTTTCTGTTATGTAATAGCAAAGTGTGTACGGTTTATTATAGAGGTTTTCAAATGAGTATCTCGCCATTTGATATGCATACAAAAACCATCTAATTCTTTTGTGACATAAGCTGTTGCGTAAGAGCAAATAATGCGTAGATTGGGGATACAGATTTCTGGTATATTTTCACAAGATATACCAGATATAAATCTCATCAGGGAAACACAAGTGTGAGGAAGAGTAATTGATTGACATGTCGTTTATGAAACAGGTGGTGCAGAAGCTGTAACTTATACAAATATTTAGTATTAATATATAGTGTAAAGTTGATAGTTATATTTGTAGAGTTACATACAACAAATAGACCAAATTCTTTGAAATCAAAATTGTTCAGCCTTACAACAGTCAACAGCTGTAACGAATACGCAGTAACATAATATTCGTAACTTCTATAAATATTTTTAACACAAAGAAGATTACTCTTTCTTTCATAATGTTCCCTGTAGATGTTTCCTTTGCCCAATAATTTTGTAAATATTGCAGTAGCCAATTCTCATGATACGTTCTTGTTTATATATTTTTCATCATTCCTTCTCGGTTTGGTTCGCCACTGTGTTGCAAAATCCAGTTCCGTCAATATACCCCGTAATGCAGCTTTTACGGCAGGTAGACAAAGGTCAGAAAAAAGTAAGACTATATTGAACAGTGATTTATACATTAATACATGCACTTTCACGACAGCATAGGAATAAAACATCCAGGTACTATTATATGATTGCAAATGCAGTGAGCTGACTAAATCCCCCTAGCAAAATACGCTCAACCTTGAATCGAAAATGCAAAATGCTGTTATTGCATGGTATCTAGGGTGAATACTAGTAGTATTGGTTAAACTATACAGTTCTACTCATAAGATTAATTTTAGCAAGGAAGGCATCCGCAGCATCCTGGACGAATAAATTTTCTTGCCGGTTATGTTTGAGATTTAGAACTTTTAGGTACTCAGGTGTATTGACTATATCTTGAAAGGGTATTGGTAACAGCTCTCGCATCAGTGTGTAGACACACAATTTATACATAACATTAGCTTAGCGTTAGGGGAAGGTGGACGGGCTAACCTAAGCCTATATTATGTATATATTGTGTGGCTTTCCACACGCTTTCTTTCTCTCGCATGTGGCCTTGCTCGTCGTCGTCGTCGTCGACGCTGGGACTGGAGGTCTAGCCTAGCACCAAAATGCTAATTCGAAAATTCTATACTAACAAAAAAACCTATATCAACTTAAATATGGAGTAACCCAAGTGCAAAATCTTGCTATTGTTGAGTGTGTGGTGAATAGTAATATTCATTACGAGAAGTATAATTACCTAAATTTGATTAACAACAATGTAAGTTGTCGGTTTAATACTAGAACATATCCAAAGTATGCACTTAATCCATTGTTTCAAGGACATTAGCACCTTTACAGCAATACGACAATTCCAGTGTGGACAATTCCTTTTAAGAAGGGTACAAATTTAGTTTCCAAATATACTAACCCTAGCTTTTTCGTGGTAATTTCCTCGTCGCAGGTGAAAGTTTTGGCTACTCTCGTTTTCTTTTTTGGAGAAAGTGCGACGGGTTCGTACTCCCCTTTGACATACTTTGGCCGCGTCCGATTTTTGTTCTTGGCGTCAATCAATAAAACCGCCTAAGGTGAGTCATCTCCGCTTGGCAGGTAGCGCGTCGGACCATCATTGTTGTACACACTGTAAATTACATCATCGTCAAAAGATTAACCAATATTTGCTTATCCCGGCTCTCCAATTGCCCATAACGCCTCGTCATGGACTATGCGTAATTGTTGCTGATGCAGGTCCAAGTATAAAACAATTTGAGAAGGATTTGCTCTAACAATTGCAAACACGTAACCAGTCATTTATGTTATTCTTGCTCGTTTTCCTTCTCGTCTTGCCAATGCACAAACATGAGAAATTTTAATGAAGAGCCTTGGGCCTGTGTAAAGGTACACACTGGTGTTAGTTTCACTGTGCATGATATGAAAACCTATATAAACTTAAATGTGGAGTAATTCAAAAACAAATCAAAAAGCAGAAACAATTTGGCGTGCTGTTATTGAGTGCGTAGTGAATATGTACTAAGATTTGTTAGGATTGAGGTACACTTCTTAGAAGTAGTATAAATATTGGATTGACAACAATGTAAGTTGTCGGTTTGGTAGGTAGACTATATCGACAGCATCATAAGAAAAAGCAGGCGAATAGACCATAAAAATGTTGGTTGGGTTAATCAACCTTAATACTAAACATTTTAGTCTTTACTTATCTGTAAAATGGCACTGTAAAATATAAAAAATTAATTGGACTGAAACTTTCTCCCGTATTGTGTTAATGTTGAATATATCTTTCTCCTGAAAGGTGAAACACAGTCCTAATCATTTTAGCTGTGCGAAGAAGTCGTTCTTCGTGTTTTTCTTCATATTTTTTTACCCTTGCTTTCTCTTTCTCAGATTTGGCCAAAGTTAGCTCATACATATGTTGTATGGTATCCAGATGAAGAGGGTCTTACATCTGTGCTAAAATTGGCCTTGAGTTAAGATTCGGGTTTTCATTAAATAACCTTCATCAGTTGCAAAAGATGGCTTAACGGATACATCTCTCCTGTGCTCTTTGAACTGCTTTATACATGCACCACATTTAAAAACCAACGGACGGGTTAGATGTTTTGATTGAGTCGTCCCATTTCTTTGTACGGAAATTCGCAACCACTGCTAGATGTCGGTCCTTTGTAACAAATCACTTCCCGCCAATAGGTACGCTTTAGCAAGTTCCATCCATATGGGGTTCCAATTGTCTTCCACTTGTATGTCAAGTGTTACAATGTTGCTCCCTAATTCCCTTATTTCACCGGTGTTTAAGGTCACCTTCATGGCGGCGTGCAGTGTGCCCCCGCCTCCTTCCTGTGGAAAATTTTCAGCTAACCTGACGCTGCTTTCCTTATAATCCGCTAATTTCTTCGTTCACTTTTCTACTATATCGCTACTTTTTTCATAAGGGCAACAACATCTATAGCATGTTCCAAGTAGAAACACACGCCTGTGCAAAAGTTTTTCATTCCAGCACTTGGTTTGTTGTACTGGAAATCGAAAGAGCGAGAGGGTGAAATTCCAGTTGAGCACCTCGCCATAATGTAGCCTGGCCTGCGGATCACATCCCAGTGTTTATTTTAACTTTTAAAGCAAGCGACTTACCCTGCTGCACACATTATCCATCCCATGCACTAAAACTATTAGACCGAAAATAATCCAAGTAATTCCGTAATACCCCATGTTTAAAATTAAATTCTATAGATGAAAATTTTCTTCTGCAAGAAATTTTACATGTAAACGTTTACGCTAAACGTTTTCTGGGCTGCTTAGGACGGGTGTGGTTTGGAAGTAGTGGAAAGATTGGCAGAGGTTAGGAGAAACAAGGGTGCTCCAAGAGCAGGCTCAATCGGCTAGCGCGAGGCTTTTCTTCGGATTCTGAGAAATTCTGCCAGCCAGTTGTTGAACATTTTACAGTGGATTTTGACCATTTTTCACTGCGTTTTATATCCTTTTTGGAAACCGCTGACGGTTTACATACGAAACCGTTTCTAATTCTATTTAAAGTATAAAGTTTATTTTCTGCAAATTATCCAAAATTGTAGCGGGCCGGTGCTTAACCTTTTTTGGAGCATCTCTTCCAAGTCGAAGAAAGATAATATTGATTTTCTTTGGCTCAAAAAGTAGAACTGCGTTGTAGCATTTTTATCTACCAATTGCAGGAGAAAGTGAAAAAATGGCAACTCACAGCAATGGTTGTGTACGGTATGCCGGAAAATACGTATAGCTAGATCGTGCAATTTATAGTACACTAATAATACATAATGAGCTAATGCTGTTTATAATTTAATGTTCATAGCAGTACCACAAAAGTATTATGAAATTGTTGTATTGTATTGTCGTAATGTTCGACAATAGTTTTGAAATAAATAGTTCTTTCGGC
>VYYJ01005024.1:0-11963 GCA_021029165.1 Cyphoderus albinus
TGTTGCAAAAATTGTTTAAAACTCTTAAAAAACGAAGCTACCTATTTTGTTGACATGTAAACCGTCCTTTGATAAGCTCATTTAAAAGTTCATTTAAAATCGATAACCGCTTACTTATGGGCCCCCCGATATTTAACAGCAAGAATCACGGGGGTGGGAAAAATTTTTGTATTTAATTGTAACCAGTCAAGAGAGAGAGAGAAAATCCGTAGCTTACGACAATAATAATAATAACACGGGTATTTACAAATAGAATTACAAAGGTGTAAAATGGTGGTGGTGGAGCACTGGCGCACTATTCATTTTTTTAGCAGAGAAATTTATGTGTAAAAACTTTGGGTGATGGTGGTTGATGGTGGTGGTGGTTGGAGAATGATGATGATATGGCGATATATATACATATAATTCGATATCACGGTGATTTTTTTGTTGGTCCTTATCGTTGCTGTTGGTGATGACGATGAGAAGAAGAAGAATACTAATTATATATTAATAATTATAATAATAATAATAATATGAAGAAGAAGGAGAGATCAGGAGATCAAACAAAAAACAAAAAAATGGGGGTTATTTGAGACATTGTATTTACACGGGTTCTTCGTTGAGTTGGAGGTGGTGGTGATGATCTCGTGAGGTGGTAGAAGGTAGTGTTTTTTTTTTTGCGGGGGTGGGTTTTTTACCTGCGCGGTGGTGGTTGTTGTTGTGGTGGTGACTCGATGGGTAGAGAGAACGATAACGAGATGACAACGGGTTGTTTTTAACAAAAACGTCTTCGTTGTCATGATAATGTTTTTTGGGGGGATGATGATGATGAAATATGATATTTGTTTCAAAAGTCTTTTTTTTTTCTTTCTGCACGATCGGCTCGATCTCGATTTAATGGTAATTTATTATGGTGAGGTGGTACGTCGTAGTACGTCTCCTCCGTTGTCAGTAGCAGGACGACGTCGAGGAGGTTGACGAGGAGGAGGAACCGCCAGGGGAGTGCTGCGATCTGTTGTTTTGTTAAATCAGAATTTTAAATTAGAAATTGGGTTAAAGAGATTTTTTTAAATTTAAATTAGAGGTTAACTGAAGAGATTTATGGGGGTTTATGACAGAGGGTTTTGTTTGTTGTGTATGTGGTAAAATAACATTTTTTTGTGTTTTTGTTTAGTTTGGTTAGTGGGGCATTTTGAGACGGACGATGAGGTTTACACTTGGTTCTATATAGTTTTGTTTTTGCAAAAATAAAAGAAAGGTTTGGAAAGGATTTATTGGGGGAGGTTGGAGGAGTTAAAGTGTTGAGAGTTTTAAAGAGAGTTGAAAGAGGGTTTAAAGAAGAGTTAAAAGGAGTTAAAAAAAAGAGTTATTACAAGTTTTTAGTTAACGCTGACTGACCTGTGTTGCCTGAGGATGTCTCTGTTCCTGAAGCCTCCTTTCCCGCAGACATCGCAGACGAACGAGTCCTCAAAGTGTGACCGCTCGTGGATCATGAAGGTTGTACGACTTGTTGAACCTCCGCTGACAGAACTGGCAGTAGTACTCGCGGTGTGAGGAGCTCGAGGAGGAGGAGGATCCCGTCGAGTACTGGTGGTGAGTCGCCGTTGCCGTGGCTGCCATGCTGCTGATGCTGTTATTGTTTCTCAAGTAGTGGTTTGTCACATTCGCGAATGCGCCACCGGATGAGGAGCGGGAGGAGCGGGAGGAGGAAAACGAGGATGATGGAGGGGATGAGGAACCAGGGGACGACGAAGGGGACGAAGACGGTGTTGAGGAGGAGGAGGATGAAGAGGTGTAAGAAGAGTAGTATGGAGATGAACGGCTTGATGATGATGATGGTGATGATGAGGTGGCGTTGGTGGTGGAGGTGGTGAGGAACACGCGGGAGGAGGATCCCGTGGGCTGGATACGCATAATATTAGTTTTAAATTTATACGATTGAGACAGAGAGATTTGGATGATGATGATGATGATGAAATATCTCGGGGTTTTCGGTTCTGGATGAGATGAACTTTTTGTCTTAATATTTTTTCACACGGTCACGGTCAAACGGCACTCAATAATAATAATAAAAAAGTTTTTTATTTTTTTGTAACACTTTGAAATGAAAACTCTATTTAAAAACTTTTATTTTTTAAATTTATTTTTGGCACATTAACGTGTTTTTATATTTCTAATAATTATTATATCACTAAGGTAACGAAAGAGTGATGTGATGTTGTTGGCGAAAAGTTTTTTGGATGTTGACGGAGAGGGGTCTCGGGAGCGAATGCTTCGGCTACGTCGCGTTTTTTTTGGTGAGATGAGGACGAGATGAGATGAGAGGATCGGGTGTGTGTGAGAGAGAGAGAGAGATATTGGGTTATGGATGAGTTTACGTGTGGGTTATACTGAGAGTCTATTTTTTGGAGATGAGTTTGCATGAGAGTGGAGGTTTTCGTAGTTAGTTATAGTGAGCATCAGGTAAGACTCTTTTTTTTCTTTTCTTCTTCACTAAAGGGAGTGTATCAACAAGTTTATTTGAAGGAAACAATACAAAATCTATATATTTTGGATCTCTGTATGGGTAGTAGTAAAGAGATCTCTATGGAATTGTATTTATATATTGTTTTCGTGTCTACGCTCGTTTGTTCGTTCTTTTAATTATTTTTTATTGGCGTGTGTGGCCATGGTGATGGTGGAGAATAAGACGATACAGATTACGTGTCGTGTGTGTGTTGGGGGAAATTGAGAGAGAGATTCTGTTCGTTTTTACGTGTGCATTTATATATATATACATTGTTGCTGTAGCAGTACACGTTACCGTGACATTATGGTAAAATATCATATATCATATAAAATATAAATATATATGATAATGATGATGATGTTACCGTGAGCAACACGGTGGTGGAGGAGGAGGTCGTGGTGGTGGTGATTGTCGTAATAATAATAATAATAATAATAATAATAATAATAATAATAATAATAATAATAATGCTTAGCAACAGGTTCTAACTTTAAATACGAAAAATTTAATTTAGAAACATATATATTATGCTTTTACTGGTTTTAACCATGGAAAAGTTAAAATTCTAGCAAAAAAATAATATATAGGCATCCGCTTGTGAATTTTTTTTGGCACTAAATATAATACTTTATTACTTTTAATACTTAATAATATTAATACTTTAATACTATTGGGATAGGTGTCAAAGACTTCTTTGTTTTTTTTTTGTTTTTTTTTCTTCTTTAAATGGTATCGATTCATGAGACAAAATCATTCTCTTTTTTTTTGCACTTTTCTTGTTTGTGTTCAGTAGTGGGCAACTTTTTTTCGGGATCCTGGATAACACACACATATGTATATGTCTGGAGAACGCGGTTGTAAATTAAACGGACGAAATTGTAAAAAGAATATTATATCAGGAGAAACTAGGTAGGGTAGGGTATTTTAATGCCAAAAAAATTTAGCCTATAGTTAAGGTAGGTATCTAAATAACATAAATGAATACTACAGTTTGTATATATAGATGCAATTTTATTATTATCGAATAAAAATGTGGCCCGCGGAGGTTCTTTCCAAGGAATTTTTTTTTAAATTAAAAATTTCCTTTTCAAATACGACAACTTGCAAGGTGTTAGTGATTGGCTTTTCCACATGCTTTTTGTCTTGAAAACGGCTGTGTCACCCACCACGTCGACTAATACTGGAAGAAAAGAACGATCAAATGGAACACTTCATTCAGCCCCAACGCCAACTTCTATCAAACCACACTTTAATCCCGTGTATAACGTTCACTGAAAGCCCCGCTTCAAAATTCAACGTTAAATGGAAAATGTCGACTTCCATAACTTGAAACGGGGTTCGGGGGCAAAATGTGATGTAAAGTGTACCAGTATGAACCTGTTTTTCGAATGAGGCGTGTACTTGATTACCTTTATGCATGCGAAAAATTGAGACAAAAAAATTGTATCCTTCTGTAGGTATCGAAGCCGTACCACTGAGACGGCCTAAAGTGGAAGTAGTTTGTGTCGTACACCACTCGGCAACGATAACAACTTGCATTATTTGCAGGAAGGAAAATAAAGAAAACCAAAGCAACTGTATGCAAACAAACCCTTGCTTTGCTTGCTTTAGTAGTAAGGGACTGTCCATAATTTACGACATCGCTAGTGTGTGTGGTCCATTGACCCAAATGACTTCCCAGTTATTACCAATACATTACGGGAAATACATTGTTGGATATGGAAGGCGGATGGTTGGGTAGGTCAGGGGACGATTTTCGGATGACTTAATATATGGACAGCCCCGGTGTCCCCGATTCCCTTACTTGATTATATAGATGATATCCGTGAAAGCCGATTTCTGTTCTCTGCAAAATGCAATGATTATTATTTTTGGATAAGAAAATTAGGTGATAGGTTTTTATTGAAGTGAGAATAAAAAATCTTCTTCAAAAATATGTGAGCAAAAAAAAAAAAAAGAAAAAAAAAGCAAACAGTGTAACGTGTGTGTGTAAAAAAATTATAAATTTCCTGCCTATCATGTCTCATCAGAAATTTTCATTTTATTCATTACGTTATTCTGTTTAACTTCTGAATCCCCGAATTTCAAGCATTTTCAAGAAAGACGTATTTTTTTCTGAATCCATTCACCAGCAAATTTTACGGACTTTAATTGACTCATATGTATCATATTTTATTTAGGTATAGGATTTTGAACGTCATATTTTTGTTATTTAAAAAATTGATAGTTTTTGTTGTTTTTGTTTTTGCATTTTTGTAAGGTCGGTTTAGTTATTTATTTCGCAACAACGAAAAAAAAATTGGCGTTTTAGAATAGATTTTGACTATATTTTTGAGGTAGAGTTGAGAATATTCAGAGTTTATTATTTTATTTTGTGTAGATAGATGAGAGTTCATTCGTTTCTTTCATGTGGGTTTGAAGGTTTTTTTTTCTGGAGAAATACGTAATTATTGTTAAGATTTTTTTTTTGGTTGTAAAACAAGTAAAAGTGTCAAGAATCAAGATAACACTCATGTGTAAAACGCGTGTCGTCACCGTGTGATCATTTTTTTTGTCCTTGTCCTCTTGTGAATTATTTTTAATTTTTTTTTCGCACATCATCATCATCATCATCATCGCCAAACAAAAAAAAGTTTGGCGTTCCTTTGTAATTAGAAGTGACATAAAATGGTACTTTTTTTTAGTGATTGGTATATAGAAGAGGCAAAATCTGGCTCATTTGCTGAAAAAATGGGCTGCGATATACATGAGCTCCATTATTATGTTGTGTGGAATTCGGGTTAGTTTTTTTTATATTAGAGAACGACTCAAATTTTTCATAGTATTAAGAGTTAATTATATATATATGCAAAAGTCTCTTATTTCTTCGGTTGTATTGCACCATATCATAGTGTGTACATAAAACATGGGCAATTTTTTTATTGACACTACACTTATTTTTAACTCATGGCTTTTTAATTCTTTTTTTTATAAGGACTTTTGAATAAATTGTCAACAAAATACAGGGGAAAAAAACAACTGTGCAATATTGTTCCTCATCGAGCAATCTGGGTAACGAGTTAAAGTTGTTGTTATTATTATTAGAATTAATTATTAAATATTAGTTAGTAAAAGTCCCCGCTGTGTGAAGTAAAATGTCATTCTTTCCTTCTTTATTCGTTTTTTACCCCGTAAGATTTTCCTCTAAACTATTTCTTAAAAAAGAATTCGGGTTAGATGAGAGAGCGACTCAACAAATTTTTCATAGTATGAAGAGAAGAGTATTATGTGCAAGTCTCTGATTTCTTCGGTTATATTGCACCATAGTAGTGTATGTAAAACATGGGTGGTAAACATATGAGAGACTCCGGGGGAAAGGTACCAATAAGAAGATCGACTAACTACACATATTCCTGCCCAATATTATATCAACTCAATTCTCTCTTTAAAAAAAAAAAAAAAAAAACTTGGAATATATAGATGCTCACCATGACCAACCATGACCACGAGATTTCACTCTTCATCATCATTTTTGTTTAATCTTTTGAAATAATGAAAATAATTTTTTTTCTTCTGCTGGATTACCACATTCACGCTGTGACGCTACGCAACCGCACAAACAGCAATATAACATACCCGATATTAATCCGTTGCCGGAAACAATATAAACGGGTTATTGGCGTTGGGGTTTTCTTTCTTCTTGTTTCCATTTATATATGTACGTTTAAAATACATTTATAAATTTTTTTTTCATCACACCACTGTATGATCAGTGAGTGATGAGTACATAAATACTACTACTACTACTACATTCCATACGTCGTCGTCGTCACGTCACGTCACGTCATATTATGTACACACGACACGACACACACGGGATGTTTGTTGTCGTTGCAGGTTGCCCCGTGGTGATAAACGTGAGAGTTTTGTAAAAGAAAGAGAAACAGGTGAGAATTATTTTTTTTTTAAATGCGATTTGGCTTTATTTGTTTTGCTTAAGTGCGTTTTGTTCTCTTCGTTAGAGATCTTTTTCGTATCACTTTTTTCTTCTTCTTCTGTCGATGATGACGTGATCTTGTTACTATTTTAACTATTTTAACAACTCTTCTACGTCTCTCTCGTTTTTTTTTGTCATCATTTCCTCTTCCGTTTAAAAAAAAACATTTATTTACATATCCTCCTGGCCAAAAGTGAAGGATAATGAAAAGGAGCAAATAAAAGAAAAATGTTTTTTTCTTTTTAAAATATGTATATTTTGGCAAAAAAGAAAGAGACAACGGTTGCAACGATTCTCTCTACTGAAAAAAATGCTGATGCTCTTTTGCTGCTGCTGCTGCTGCTGCTGCGGCTGCTACCCGCTGTGTTGGTGTGTGTGGAATGAAGCGGCTTGGTACTCATCATTGCGTTTTTTATCGTGTATGTATAATATGATTTTTTTTTATATGATTATTATTAAAACACTACGACATGGTGATGATCGGTATTTATTGTTGTTGTTACTCGCTATATACAGCAGGGTAACAGTTTTTGAGAGAGAGAGAGATTCTCTATTATTTTTTTCTCTCTCGTCTCTCGTTACCCCAGAGGAATCTCTCCGTGATTACTGAGACTACTACTACATACTACTGAGGCAAAAAACTACACGACATGTGAGTGAGTGAGTTGAAAAGATTTTTCATCACCGTCGTCGTCACGCATTCATCGCATCCCACGCGGTATTCTTCTTCTTCTCATTCCATTCCATTCCAAACACCGCCAACGGGTATGAATACAACAAAAACGTTACTTTAAAAGAGAGAAGTTAAAAAAACTCTGTGTGAAAGATCTATGTATATACGGATCAAGATGATTTTTTTAAAAACTCTCGTCATCGTCATCGTTATACCTTTCATTTCTCTCTCTCTCTCTCTTTCATTCTCCTTTTGCTTCTTTAAATACCTTCTTTTTTTTGCCTTATATATTTAATAAAAAACAGTATATATCGTCGTCAGTGTGATGTGATATATAAATATTCTTGTTAAATATATATTTACGTATAATAATATACTCATATCGCTCTATAAACGATGATGATGAGTATGAGTATAGAATAAAAAGGATATTTATGTATATCGGTATAAAATTCAAGGTAAAAAAAGTATAATTATTTATATAAACTCATGAGCGTGATGATGACGATATGGTTTATTTATATATATAGAAGATTTAAGAGAGATTTAACAAGTTCAAATAAAGTTCTTGCTGTGCATAGGAACATTTTCATATGTGTATAATAATAATGATAATACCTTGCCTCTTGCCTGTAATACTCTTTTCTGTGTGTCTGATTATTATTTCTTTTCTTTAAAAAAAAGGCGTGTGTGTGTGTGGTTATCATCTTCTTGTGGTGGTTATTATTGTTAGAAAAAGTACTTTTTTTCTCTCAAGAGTCTCGTATTTTTTGTATGTGAGTGCATCTTTTTTTTATATGCTTGCTTGGTAGGTTGGTTGGTAAGGGAAAACGAGACGAAGACGACGTAGACGGGCGTTTTTTTTTCTTCTTTAAGAATAATAAGAATAATAAGAATAATATAAATATACTTTTTGTTTGTAAAGAGTTGAGACGAGATTTTGACTGTTGTGGGCCTTGAGTGTATGTGAAGTGGTTTGGTGGTGAGCAGGGGTGGGCAGGTTGATGAGGATACCGTTAACTGGTGTTATATTATTATTAAGGTTGTGGGTAAAAAATGTTAGATTTTGTTATTTTGTCATCATAGTATGAATTGAACGGTAGATTAGGTTTTTTTTTTGCGGGGCTTTATTATATTTTTACACGATGTTATGTGGGTATTATTATTACCTTGATTAAGTGTTTTTAAATGTTTATATATATATATATCGGTGTTTAATTTTTTTATCAGAGGGTCTCAGAGAGAGAGAGAGAGAGAGAGAGAAAGAGTAAACGTGGCGTTGTTGCCATAGATATTGACATTAAATTCCACTACCAGATAGATTTGATAAAAATCTAAAGGTCTCATGATGATTTGCCACCTGCACCAAATTGAAAACGAAAACGTGACACATAAAAACGCGCATAAAAGAATTACCGCATTCCTTCCTTGCCCATCCCTGATGTTTTGTTACCACTTCAACAAACAAAAAGTGATGTACTTGAGAGAGAAGAAAAAAAGAGCATCAGTAACGAGGATGAGCGACGAAAGAAATATAACACAAGACCAAAAAGACCTTTTAAAAAAAGAAGATACCTCTTGTTGCCCATCGCAACGTCAAACAGCGTCTCTCTCTCTCTCTCTCTCTCTCTTTTTTTTACTGAAAAAAAATCCCAGAAAGCCCCATGTGTGTGTCTGATCAATCGTTCTTGTTCACCGTCTCAGATACACACATCACAGATACACCATAATATCCACCCGATGACGACCCGTTGCCAAGCGAATACCACAAAAAGAATTCAACCTTATTACCTGTTGCTGCACAAAACGTCGGTAAGGAACACAGCAGCAAGAAAAAAATATCCCATCATATTTTTTGTTAAAAGGGCGTGTTAAGACACATTTTTTTAGAGGAGAGCTTCACGAAGAAGACAGAAGAGAGAAAAAAACTCGTTTTTTTGATGATGATGATCCCTTTGGTAACCTAACTGCTGCTCCTCCACCACGAAAGACCAAAAAAAGAGATGTGCGAGTATATAAAAAAAAGGTGATGCTTCGTTTTTTTATNTGTATATGCTTTATTTTTTTTTGTTCTCATGACTACACATCATCATCATCATCATGTTGATGGTGATGGAGAGAAGAAAAGAATCCCACAGCAATGTGTGTTGACCTTTGACATTTTTTTTTCTTCTTCTTCTTCGAGAGAGAGATTCTTCTTCTCCTTATCATCATCGTCTTTATTTTTTTTAAACGGATTTTTTTGTGGGTTGTCTTGTTGATGCGTTTACGTGGTTGTGATGGTGATGATCATCATTAGTAAGGCGCAATCATGATGATGATGAGAGAAAGGAACGCGAAAGGTGAACTGTGGGAAACACACGAACGACGGTTGACTCGAGTTAAATAATATCATAAAAAATATGTGAAGCTTTTTTTTTTCTCTACGTGGGATAAAAAGAGAGAGAAATACACGTTGGTATGGTGATGAGAAAAGGGTGGAAGACAAACTGACTTTTTTTTGGGGGGGTTTATGTATACACACATAAGCGCGCATACCACGGAATAATATTTTTTTTTTGCTTTCGTCTTCGCGGGGTCAAGAATTTGAACTCGGACATCATCGAGAATGGAATGGAGAGGAAAATAAATTCTCTCTTTGCTGTTGCTGCTGCTGCTTCAGGGGATTTAAGAAAGAAGAAATGTTGAGAGTTAATATGAGTTTTAAGGTGGTTTTTTGGGGGGTTTTACTTTTAAAAGTTTGTTTGTTGGAAGCATGGGAGAGAAAAAGGTGACACGACACGATGATGGGGTTTGATGATGATTAAAGTAGAGAGAGAGAGAGAGAGAGAAGGAAGATGGGAGGTTAAGAAGAAGTAAGAAAAAATAAAACGATGGCAACGAGGTCGTACTGGGAGAAAAGGGCGAGCAAGTGTGTATGTGGCGTGGGAAGGAATGTGTGTTGTGGCGGGCGAGCGACCGACGACGATGACGACGACGAGCGGTGGTGGTACGGTGGCGTTAAACGGGAACACGGTCGTCATTGTGCAGTTGGTTGTTTGGGTAAATTGTTTTTGGCGTTATGCGCTTATGGGGATGGGGATACGACGACGACGACGATGATGATGGGGGAGAGACACGGGTGGAGGTGGCTGGGAAGGTGATGATGATGACGACGTTATATAGAAGAAGAAAAAGAGGTGATTGCAGGATTGGGGGGGGGGTGGGGTGGAACGGTGGGTTTTTTTTAAAACAACGACTGCATTAAATGACTTTTCATGTACTACAATCGGGGGAAGAAGAAGAAGAAGAAGAAAGGAAATTCGTAGATTACTGCTATCACTCGGAAATAATGAAAACACTAAATTTTCTACTCAGTATGAACTTAATCGTCAACAAATTTAAACTTGGGACATTTTATTAATTCTTCTTCTATATCGGGGAGGTCCCAAATGTTTCTCCGTAGTAACAATTTTAAATGGGCCGTTTTAAACGACGGTTTGCATGTGTCAAATAAATATATAAATATTTGTAAAGCAATAATCGGTTACAAGTTAAAAGTTGGAGACTTTATTGAAGATAGAAAGCAATCAGCGAAAACCAATAAAATTTTTGAGTTTTCTTCAACCTCTCTCATATAATACACAAAAAAACCCATGCTCATTGTCACATTTTTAAAACCATGGCAACGGGAGGGGGAAAAAAGTTGTGTGTGTGAGTGATTGGATGTGACTGACGACGAGCGGGGGTGATGGCGTTAAAGTGGGGGTTTTTAACCATGGGAACAACGGTGGTCGTCGTCGTGCAAGTTTGTTAACGCTGGGATGCGATGGGCAGTGGCAGTGGTGGTGGTGGTGAGGATGATGATGGTGCTGGGGGGGAAGGTGATGGGAGGGAGGTTGTTTGATAAGATATTTAAGGTGAAATGAGATATACAATCGGGGAAAAGAGAACAAGAAAGAAATAGCTTCTCAGCAGCTTCAAAAAAAAAAAGAAAGATAAAGGTCGAGTCATGCTACCGTGGTTTGGAAAAGTTACAGTAAAAATTGCATCCATTTTAAAGAAATGAAGTCATTGGATATATCCCAGGAATAAAACTATCCAGACTGTTATGCAAAGCGAAAGATAAGAAACCAAACATCGAAACCGGAATCTACAAAATTCCGTGTGGATCTATGTGTCATGATGATATCTACATACGTGGGACAGACCGGAAGAGACATCGAATCAAGGAACATAAAAAAGGAGGGAATTTATATCCTCAGAAAAACACCACTACACAAGATGAACCAAGATCAAGATGGAATTGACATATACATGATGATTGGTTACCATATTACCAATGACAAAATGTCCTTAGGACCTTAATGCTAATTAATGCCACATCAACGTTTACTTCCGAATGAATTAACCTTTCAAACCAAACCAGTGCCTGTTAATTTTTAGAAATCATTTTTTTTTGTCCTGATGATGAAGTGTACAACTTGTACACGAAAGCTAGACAAGTGTAAAAAGAAAAATTAAAGTAATTGATTGATCGGGGAGCAAGGAGATTTTTTAAAATTTATTTTATTTTTTAAATGATCGCCTTGAAACAGAGGGTGATTTTACCTATAAACACCTGACAATAATGGGTTTCAGGAGCTCCTTACGTTTAAAGATAATATGTAAAATACTTAATTTTGATGTGGCTTTTCTCTCAATTCAACAATCCGCGGTATAATAATCAGTTAAAATATAATCAAAGTAAACAAGGGAACAAGCAAGCAAGCAGGCAGGCAGGCAGGGGGAAGGAAGGTCAGAGGTCAGGTAGTTGGCCATTGTTTTGAGGAGGAGGAGGAGGT